>RWJK01000905.1:57483-183731 GCA_004335835.1 Scenedesmus sp. ARA3 | reverse complement strand
AGATGGCAGCAGCGGCAGCAGCGAGCTCATGGCTGCGGCGGCTGGCAGCAGCAGCAGCGGCGGCAACGAGTCGTTGGCACGGCAGCAGAGCTTGCAGTCTCTGCTGGTCAATCTAGAAGCATCGGAGCAGCTGCTGCAGCTGCTGAAGGATGTTGACCAGAGGGTGCAGATGCTGATGACAATTGAGTGAGTGTGCCTGCCGCAGCAGTTAATTGAAGGCTAGCTCTTACATGACACTGCGCATGCTGCTGCTGCTGCTGCTGCTGCTGCTGCTGCTGCTGCTATAGTTTGGATGCAGCGCTGCGTGGGCAGGAGTTGCGCAGAGGGCACATGCATCAGGGGGCATGTGATGTTTGTGTTTCTAATGCGTTGTGAAGTGCTGGTGATGATAGCAGCTCATAGCGACTGGCGAAGTCCTGCCTGATTGCAACACGGACCCGCAGTCTTTTCAACGATTCTAGTGCATGTGAAACCCGTTTCTGGCTGCTGCTTTATCCTGCAGGTGCAACCTCACCTTCAGCTGGATCAACACAATGGACATGCGGCGGATGGCTATAGCTGTTGTGGAGAGCTACCCTTTTATGGTCATGCCCATCCCCCTGTGTGAGCTGGCAGCGCAGCAGCACGCCCTGATGCAGGAGGAGGCAGCTGCTGCGACTGCAGCAAAAAAAGGCGCTGCTGCCAAGCGACAGTAGTCTGCAAACTAGGTGCAGAGCAGCACCAGCAGCTGTCTGTCTGCTGACCATGCGCGCAGCAGCAGCAGCAAGAGCGGGCATGCCTGCAGCACAGGGGCAGCAGCAAACGGGGTGCGGAGGCTTTACTGGCTGCAGTGCACCATTGGGTGAGAGCTGCCCATTTGTGTTCATGCCTATTCCGCTGTGTGAGCTGGCAGCGCAGCAGCACGCCCTCATGCAGGAGGAGGCAGCTGCAGCGACTGCAGCGAAAAAAGGCGCTGCTGCCAAGCAACAGCAGTCTGCAGACTAGGTGCAGTGCAGCGCCAGCAGTTGTCTGTCTGCTGACCAGGCACGCAGCAGCAGCAGCAGCAGCAGCAGCAACAGCAAGATTGGGCATACCTGCAGCAGCAAGGGGCAGCAGCAAATGGTGTGCGGAGGCTTTACTGGCTGCAGTGCACCAATTAATACGAGCTACCCTTTCATGGTCATGCCTGTTCCGCTGTTTGAGCAAGCAGTGCAGCAGCATGCCCTCATGCAGGAGGGGGCAGCTGCAGCACGGAGGGGCGCTGCTGCAAAGCGGTGGCAGTCCTCTGACCAGGCGCGCAGCAATTATGTTGACCAAGCGCGCAGCAGCCGCAAGAGGGGCCCTACATGCAGCAGCAGTCTTTTGACTAGGCGAAGAGCAGCGCCAGCAGTTGTGCGGGTGACTGCGCACACAGCAAGAGCGGGGATGCCTGCAGCAGCAGTGGCAGCAGCGACCGCTGTGCAGAGGCGTCTGTTGGCTGCATGCATGGCACCAGCCATGTTGCAGCAGTGCTATGTGCTAGCGCATACCCTGAGCAGCGCTTGGGTATGCTCTGTTGTTCTGCAGCACACACAGGTGCTGCGCTCACACCAGGGTGTAACTGTGGGTGTAACTGCAGGAAACTGTCATGCTTGGCGTAGGGCATATATGTCATGCCGCGCTGCATGTATTCTGGCAGTAGTACCTGCCTCATTTCTCAACCTGGTGGCCTCGCTCGTGCAGCTTGCGTTGTGGATGGCAAGGCAATGCGGTGTTTCCGTTGTGTGCCGCATGGCACCCCGAGGCAATCCGCCTGCACCTGCATGTGCAGGCATGCTGGGGGACGCAGCGTGTCTGCACATGCGGGACTGCACGATCTGCGTGCACCTGCATGTGCAGGCATGCTGCGAGACTGCACTGCGCACATCTGTTGGGCAGCACTGAATGTCGCTGCCAATGGGCCTGGTGTGCGATGCAGTGCAGGTTTGGTACTGTGTGTTTGGGAGTTGCTCTTTGGCGGTGGTACGGTTACATTTGCTGCTACGTTCAAGGTGTGTGACAGAGGCGGCATTGGGCTTGGACAGCAGCAGCAGCAGCAGCAGCCGGTGGGTTTGGAGTGCGCATGCCATGTCTGCCGTATTGCGGAGGCCTGCAGTGAGACATTGTTTCTTAATTGCAGACATGTGTTAAGGGCATGTCATACAAACCACGGCATCTTGATACGTCACATTGTCTGAGAAACGGAGGCGTGGCACTACATGTGCTTGCGGCAGAGCCAACTTGTGTATCCTGGACTGAACATGAGTTGCTGGCTGGTACTAGGGTTGATGGTTGTGCTACTTCAAAATGGTGCGTCGCTGTTTGTTGTCCGTGTGTGTTTTCACAGGGTGGTGGTTGTGCAACCTGCGATACACAGCGGCGGAGCACACTTGAGTCACGGGTGAGCCTGCGCACACGCGTTCACGTGTGTGGGCATGTGCAGCGGCCTGGCCTGTGCCAATGTACGTTGAAGAAGGCCAGTGATAATTGAGTTGAACTGGCCACAAAACTGCCACCAATTGCCGGGAATGCTTGCGTGGCGCGCACTGCAGATTTGGCTTGTGGATATGGTGCTGGTGGCATGTGGCGGTTGTTGCCTGCGGTGCTCGGACTGTGCGGGGCAGGAAGGATCAAAGTGTGAAGGCATCATTGAGTAAACCAACTTTCAGAGCTGGTGGCAGGTGCAGGAATGGGCATGCTTAGACCTGCATGTCAATATGGATGCAAGTTGAAGTCGAATGGGATCTGTTGGATCTGTTGCAAAAAGCGATCACGGCATACTGTGGACACAACTGTGCTGATGCTTGCCATGACACGGCATTTGTGTTTGCTGCATGCTCCATACCAGGCCGCACGTACTCCATCCTTCTATTGTGTGAGCGCGATGTGTGTGCGCTGTTGTGATGGCTGCTGTGGGTGGCTGGTTGGATCAGGCCGCCTGGTGGTTTTGAGATGTTTGAGTTGACAGTGTGATCACCAGCAGTCTGCCAACAGGCCAGTGTGCTGTATGGCTGTTACTAGCAGCTGAGGTTTGGGCAGTGTTGGGTGTGGCACCTGCCAGTAGCGCCTGCCTGCCTTGTTGTCGTGGCCTCTTGGTGTTGCGATGTGGCTTGGAGGTGGCGGCGGCTGTTCCTGCTGTGCACGATAGAGCTGGCAGCCGTATGCGAGCAGATCTACTGCCAGTATTGCGCTGCAACTTGTGCGGATGAGACCCAGATTGATGTTGGGGTCAGGCCGTGAGTCTATGATCTGCTTTGACTCGCAACTCAACATGCTGTTGTGCGGCACCTTGACCAATGCCACCAGCAGCAGATTCAATAGCTGCAGAGGCAGCAGCAGGTGGACGCTGCATGTACCAAGAGATGCTGAGGCCAGTTAGTACCCCATGTCAGCTCACTATATGATGTTACTGTGGCTGCAACCTCGTGTACCTTGCAAAAAGTCGGATGTGGCGGCAGTCACTCTTGATGCCGTGAGTAGTTGAGTGCCCCGAATGTGGTTGCCCGTACCATGTGGGTTGAGGGGCACAGTGTTCAAAAGGTTTGCGATGCGATCTGTCGTCTCTCACTGTCTGCAGCTCGCTGCCTCTCACCTGCCATGACAAGAGCTGTGTATTCTGGGGTACCGGCTGCTGTCTGCTGCGGCTGTAGCTTCTTACTATTGCTTCTGGAGTGTGTTGGAAGCGACCGAGCCAATATTATTGCTACATGTGAATGGCGTGCATCTCATGACAGTGCATGCCTGCCGCTGGCTGTTGCCTCCATTGCTGCTGTGCGTACAGTCTTTTGCAGCAATGTTTACTAGGCTGCAGCTGGTTGGCACGCAGCTTCACTCATGTCAGCTGTTTCGGCACCACCACACAAAGAGTTTTCATAGACTGTATGTCTTCCACAGCACCAGCCATGCCGCGTTCTCTCTCCCCAGTGATTGATGTGCTGCATTCGTAGGGGACAGGGTTGCATACACTTGGGCTGGAATGGCATGCAGGTGGGAATTGCATGCAGAACTAGCAATGGCAGGCAGGCTGTGCTCTTTCCAAGGCAGATTTGGTCACTACATGTGGCCTGGATCTGCACAGCCGGCCTGCACATCATGCACGCATAACGCAGGACAGCACCGCATGCTCCAGCAACCCATGATGTCGGTCTGCTGCTGTGTGGGTGCATTGGGATCTGTTGAAAGTGGATGAAAGTGGACTATGCACTGACACGCAACCATCATGCTGCTGGAACGGGTCCCGTACTAGTCATGAGTTATCCACGAGCTGGGACGGGTCCCGTACTAGTCATGAATTATCCACGAGCCAGTTGCCTGCCATCCTTGCGCCTTGGTTGTCGGCTGAGATGGGGAGAAGGTGCAGGTGAAGGTAATATATTCACAGTGTGTATTGCCATGTGCTGCGGGCCTCTATGGTGGCATCATATGCTGGCAGAGCAACAGCTGCCAGCAAGAGGCTGGTGCTCGTGTTGATGCATCATGTGGTTGTTGACTGGTTATCGATTTGCCGTGTGCATTGCCGGCGTTTCAGCAGAGGCGCTTTGTGCTGGCACCTTTGCTGCGTTCTGGACCGTTGCTCTGCAATGGTGCGGCCTGTACACAAACCTGCTTTATGTGCCAACGGCAGTCCAATGTTGGCACCAGCCACAGGCTGGACTTGGTTGCTGTCTGTTTACGGTTTATGCAGTCAGCCGCAATTCTGGCTGCTTGGGCCTGATGGGCAGATTAACATTTGCCGCCCTGGTTACTGGTGCGAGGCAAGTGACGTGCTGCAGCAAGCACATGCGTCTGATTCTGATTCACCACCTGTAACCTCTGCTCAGAGTTGCATCCAGCACTGTGATACAGCCGCACAAATACTAATGAGTTACTTGACAGCAAGCGCTCTGTCCTGAGACACAACCAGCTACACAGTACTGAGCGCATGGCGCAAGCACAGCAGTAGGTTGAAGAGCACTCATCTTCTTGCGTGGCCGGAGCCCGGCAACATGGCCCAAGTTCACACACTTGCAGCCACTGCAAAAAAGGGCAGTTGTGGGCTGCATAGCGGCAGCAGTGAAGTTGCAGAATGATGATCATGTCACCCACAACACAACCAGCGTCATCAACAGGTCGAGTTGTGAGGGCAACAGCACCACAGATCACAAAAGCAGTCAAGGTGACACACCTATACGCTATCCGCAGCTGACACAGGCAGTCTCAGCGGACTGTTGAACAGCAACGCTATGCTATCCACCCATCAAACCATTTGATGGATTCTGCACATGGTCGCTGTAGGGGCACTCCCCAGACCACACAGGTTCACCTTCAGAGTGTAACCAGCGGCACCAGCTTTTAGGAATGCCCAAAACCCACTTCACGCTGCAACATGCAGCACGCGTCCATTGCGTGGCCACTGCACCAGAGCAACACCCAGCACCTGCAGCCTCCACAACCCTTGCTTCACTGCTGCTGAAGAGCGCTGCGGCAACTGGCGCACTGCAGCCAAACATCTGCCTGCAAAAGCACCTCAAGCACACACCAGACGCACAACAGCACATGCTGTGCGATGCAGCAAGCACCACTGCCAGCGTCGTCATCAGAACATGTAGTGCTGCCAGGCGGCTGCAGCTCCGCCTGCCATTAATGATCACAACAGTGCGCCAGCTGCTACCCCTTACTAAGCATAGTACGCTGCTGCAGCAGCACACACCAGTCCGAACACAGCGTATCAGATTACACCGCCGCACAACAAGCTTGTAGGCACCTACATACAACCAGCGCCAGCCCCGACTGTCACCTGCCTGGCGGCTGTGGTATCATCAGCCCCGCAGCGCAGCCGCTGCCTGCTGCAGCAGCCCTCTCAGGTAGCATCTGCACGGGGCTGCAGCAGTCGCACGACAGCTGCTGCCTGCTGCAGCAGGCCTCTCAGGTACCACCTGCGCGGAGCTGCAGCAGCGGCACGGCAGCTGCTGCCTGCTGCAGCAGGCCTCTCAGGTACCACCTGCGCGGGGCTGCAGCAGCGGCACGGCAGCTGCTGCCTGCTGCAGCAGGCCTCTCAGGTAGCACCTGCACGGGGCTGCAGCAGCGGCACGGCAGCTGCTGCCTACTGCAGCAGGCCTCTCAGGTACCACCTGCGCGGGGCTGCAGCAGCGGCACGGCAGCTGCTGCCTGCTGCAGCAGGCCTCACAGGCAACCACTATCCAAGGTTGCAGCAGTGGCACGGCAGCTGGCGCCTGCTGCAGCAACCTGTCTTGGCTCACAGGTAGCCGCACTGCTTCTTGTAGTTGATCTCCTCCTGCCACGTCAGCCTGTCTTGGCTCCAGTCGGCGCTGCTGGTGCGCTGGCCCAGCTTGCGCACCTTGTGCCGCTGCTGCGGCTGCGGGCCGGCGCCAGGCACGTCTGCAGCAGCAGCAGCAGCAGCAAGCCAGGCTGATGTCAGACTTGCAGTTTGATACGATCGCCTCCGCCATATCAGCTGTTCACAAGGCAAGGGTGAGGCGAAATTCCATCGAGCTGGCTGCCTGGCAGCGCCCACGCAGCAGTTAGATCACATTTACACACAAATAACGCATCATTAGCGCCCTCGATCCTAAGAATGCGCACCTGCAAACATGTCTCCCAGGTCGCAGGTGGTCTGGCGTGCGCCAAAGATGCTGTCGGGGTCTGTGGCCTGCTGCTGCTTCAGCGCCTCAAACAGCACCTGGCTGCGCGCCCACTCGGGGATGGGCTTGTGGCTGCGGTCCGGCGTCTCCGCATCATCGTCCCTGCAGGAAGATGCCGGGATGCAGGCAGTTGCAGAATGAGGCAAAGAGACAGCAGTAGGGCGCTGCGACGGTGTGATGCTCGCATGCGTGTGGCTGCCTGAGAGTCCGACCAAGGAAGGGTCTGAAAGGGTGTTATGATGTGCAGCGCAACGCTGCACCTTGCGCTGGCTGGCACCAGCTGCGCAGCCTGGTGCAGACTGTGCGCAGGCGTCAACACCCACACACTGTACGAAGACAGCATATGGCGGACGGCAGCGCTGCAGTAATCGCTGTGCTCGCACCTGTATGGCGAGATGATGTAGCTGGCGGCTGCTGCCTGCTGCTGCGCATATGGTGTGCGCTTGGAGCCTGGGTTGACGTAAGGGGAGCTCTTGAGCGCCTCCACGTTGCGCTTCTCCTGCAAGTGGTGCAAGGCCACAAATCACATGCAGCGGTCAGGTCGGAATGTGTTGTAGCAGTTCATGTTATGCTTCAGATAGTAAACAATGGCACAGTGTTCATGTTGAGGCTGCAGCTACTTCGCATCTCATTCATGTACATCCACAAACACAGTGCATTCCAACCCTTACAACATGATAGCAGTGACAGCTGCGAGCTGCAACGCAGCTCGCAGCGGCAGCTGCCAGGCTGGACGTGCACAGCTGCTTGACTGCTGGCAAGAACAGGCTCAACCCACCTGCTCAGACACTGCCGGTGCAGGCGTCTTGAACGCTGCTGGTGTCTTGCTGCCAATAGGCGCTGGCGGCCCCATCACCCCACCCACAGAGGCCAAGCCAGCAGCAGCATGGCCATGTCCAGGGTGCTGTGCTGCTGCCTTGCCGCCTGTGCTGACAGGATCCAGCAGCTTGATTGTTAAAGATGGGCTGTCGCTGCCTGCTGCTGCTGCCTGGCCTGCTTCAGGTGCTGCAGCACGTGCTACAGCCTTAGGAGCTGCAGGTGTCTTGAAGCCACTGGGGTCTGACGCTGCTGCTGCTGGTGGTGCTGCTGCTGGTGGTGCTGCTGTGGTGGTGTGTGGCTTGGTCTTGGCATCTGCCACCTACAGTTTACCAACACACACGCATGTCAGCAAGGTACATGCACTGCAGGACACTTCTGCAAGCTGGCAAACACCCAACAACAGCGCACAGGGCGCAGCGTGATGTCAGAATACCAGCTGTTGCCTCGCACCTTTGCTACGCCGCCAGCACGCATGCCGCCAGCAGCGGCAGGCTTGCCAGCCTTCAGCGCTGCTGCTGCAGCTGCCCTCTCCTCCCTGAGCCGCTGCTTCTCAGCCAGCTCCGCCCTGCAGGCAGGCACAGCACACAACAGCACACAGCAATACTTGAAGTGCGGACACCCCAGGAACAGCCCAACAGTGCACACCACATACACATTGACAGCGTGACAACGGGGTGCTACAGCAGGCGGGTGATGCTGGACGTGACCTGGTGTCACAGCTGTGAAGTACACAGGTACTGTTTATGCTGGCTGGTCAACACAGCCGCGGACCTCCGATGGTAGAAGCTGTGTGGCCTCGCCGAGCAGCTGCGCACCTGCGTTTGTTCTCCTCGCCTTTGCGCTTCTGCTCCGCGCGCTTCATGCGGTCCTCCTTCTCAGCCTTGTCCATGGCCCTGCACAATTGATGTGGCCACCAGCAGCAGCAGCAGCAACAGCAGCAGCACTGTCAGCATCTTTTTGGCATGCTGGCATCAGCTGACTGCGACCAGCAGCCCACATCCATCAGCCACCGCTGCAACTGCAAGTGCACATGCTGGCACTGGAGAAGCAGCACTGCTCGCCCAATGCAGCACCAGACCCATCAACTGCCTCGAAAGCAGCATGCACTCTGCCGTACAGCACAGCCGCAGTCAGCTCACCTCTTTGCTGCCTCTGCCTCCTTTTCAGCCTTCTTCTGCGCAGCCTCTCTGTCAGCAGGCCGCAGCGGCTGCTCCTGCTCCCCCGGCTGCTTGCCAGCTGGCACCCGCACAGCACCACCGGAGCCTGACAGGCCAATCGCTGCACGCTCCACAGCTGCAACCTTAAACTGCGCAACTGCACCGGAAGGCGTGCCTGCAGTGGGGCACAGCAGCAGATGCCACAGGCCAAAGTCACTTCACCTTTTGGGCACTTTGTTCTGCAGCTATCGCCTGCACTTGAAAACTAAACCCCATACATGCTGCAAAGTGATGGTAAACCGCTAGTGCTGGACATGCGCGGTGCTGCTGCAGCTGAGCAAACACAGCAATTGAGAAAGTGAGCGCACCTTGCGGCTTCAGTGCTGCTGACTTTGGCTTAGCCTGCTGTTGCTGCTGCTGCTGCTCCTTGGCCTGCTGCCGTGCCAGCCGCTCCTGCTGCTTGGCCTCCTCTGCTTGCCTTGCCGCCTGCGCAGCCTCAATAGCCTTCACCTGCAGCAGCAGCGGCGGCAGCAGCAGTTGTTCAAGGTACACAAACAACCACACAAGCCTTATCTTGGCAGGAGCCCTCAGCAGTATCCAATTGCGTGCCGGGCACCATTACAACCGTCTCAATGAAGCTGCACCCCTGCTGTCAACTTGCGGCTCTGATGCATTGGCTGCAGGTGCTGCAAGCATAAAGCTTTATTCCTGGAATGCCTGTCGCAACTACAACATTGTAGTTCTGTCCACCGTGACACCTTTTCAACGACTCACCTTCACTTTCACCTTGCCAGCTGCTGGCGGCGCCGCCTCCTTCACCACAGCAGGCACAAATGACCTGATGCTTGACACCAGGTTGGCACGAGGTGCAGGTTCCTTGTCCTTTACTGCCTCAAGCTGCTGCTTCGCCTTGTCACCTGCACCAGCCTGAGCCGCAGCAGTGGCCGCCAGCCATGCCGAGAGCGCACCTCCCGGCGTGCCTGCAGCAGCTGCAGCAGCCGATGCTGCAGCACTAGGTGTGCCTGGCGGCTGCTGCGTGGGAGCTGCTGCTGCGATGTTAGTTGCTGCCTCTGCTGGCTCTGCCTGCTCGTCGTCACTGCCGGCTTGCTCCTCTTCCTGAGCATCTTCATATTCTGTGACAACTGCTGCTGCTGCTGCCTCCTCATCTTCCTGTGCTTCCTGCATCTCTGCTGCCTGCTGCTCCTGTGCTGCAGCTTCCTCATCAGCCCCTGCATCCTGCATGTCAGCATCCCCAGCATCTTCTGCTGCTGCTGCTGCTGCCTCATCTGCAGCAGGCACCATCTCCTCGTCAGCAGTATCAGCTGCTGCTGCTGCTGCCGCATCCTGCTGCAGTGCTGCCTGCTGCAGCTGCTCCTCCAGCTCTGGCTCCTCATCTACTACCGCAAACGCTGCCGGTGAACGTGCTGCGGCTGCACTCTTCTTAGCAGAGCGAGGAGGGGTAACCCTGCGGCCCTGGCAAGCCTCCTCATCAGCTGCCAGCTCGGCTCCAAACAGCTGCTCACCTGACCGCACAGCTTGCAGGACAGGGCTGGCCTGCTGCTGCGCAGAGCGGCGCGTCATCCTGCCCCCTGAGCGCTGCACAGCACCATCACCATCTACACCCGTGTCTGCTGCAGGTGAAGGGGAAGGGAAGGCAAGCGCGCTGCTGACGCGCCTGCTGTGAGCCCTGCTGCTGCGTGCGCCTGCAGCAGCTGCAGACGCTGGCTCACCAGCAGCCGCAATTGCAGCACTCCTGCCGCAGGAGAGCTGCTGCTGCTGCTGCTGCGCTGATGTGCCCGAGTGAGAGCGCAGTCGGCTGCGGCCGTGCGCAGGTGTGGGTGCATCGGTGGCATGCATTGAGCTGAGCAAAACCTTCCACCCTGAGCCGCCATCAGCAGCAGCCGCTGCTGCAGCTGGGTCAACGCTGGGGGTGCCGTTTGCTGCTGCTGCTGGAGCAGCAACAGGTGCCGCTGTCTCTGCTGCAGCACCAGCTGCTGCCGCTGCTGCTGCTGGCGATTCTGCTGCTGTGGCCTCATCTGCAAACAAAGGGCCATGCAGGGGCTGGTCAAAGGACAGGGAGTGCCCGTTGTAACCAGAGCCAGCCTGCCTGCGCGTGCCAGATGTGCCAGGCACACAGCGCTGGATGGAAGCCTCGCCTGCTGCAGCCCCGTCAGCACTGAGCTGGCCAGCTGCAGCCCTCACCACAGACTGCTGCTGCTGCTGCCGGGAGGTGCGTCTGCCAGTCTGCGCGCTGCGGCCCAAGCAGGGCGTTTCTGACTCCTGCTCCTGTGCACCAGCGCTTGGGCCAAGCCGGAAGCCAGGCGTTTTTGGTGGAGGACCTGCTGCTGCTGCTGCTGCTGCTGCTGCCAAGCTCAAGTCAAGCTCCTGCACCTGCAGCTGCTGCTCTGTCTCGTCTGCAGCAGCAGCGCCAACGCGGTCCTCAGCCTCTGCTGCTGCTTCACTGCGCTGCTGGCTGCTGGGCGCGTCACGCGCAGCATCAAGAGCTGCTGGCTGCTGCTGATCAAGTGCATCAGAAGGAGCGGCAGCAGCAGCACCACTCAGGTCAGCCGCATCTGCTGCAGCTGCTGGTTCCTCTGCAGGTCGATCTTCAACTTGTCCCTTTGCCAGCTGATCGTCTTGCTGCTGCTGTATTGGTTCAGCAGCAGCTGACGCAGCTGCATCAGTCATGACAGCATCCTGCTCATGACTAGGAGGCTCTGGCACAACCTGCTGCTGCTGCTGCTGCTCTGCTACCTGCTCATCATCATCTTCTTCTATTACTTCCAGCTGCTGCAGCTCTGGAGCAGCAGCTGCTGCAGCACCACGCCTGCTGCGTGTGCTGCGGCTGCTGGCAGGTGCAGGTGCAGGAGCAGCAGCGCCACGCTTGGCCCTGGTGCTCCTGCCTGAGTTGGCCGCAGCCTCACTTGGCTGCTCGCCGGCCGTTGCTGCTGCCCGCGTGCTCCTACCCCTTGCAGCTCTACCCTTGGCAGGCACTGATGTATCTGCTGCTTCATCTTCTTCCGCTGCTGCTGCAGCAGCAGTTAGTGGCTGTTCGTCTGCTGCTTCTGCTGCTGCCGGTAAGCTAATGCTGGCTGTTTGCTCTGGCTGTCGAATCTGCTCCTCCTCTTCGTTTGCCTCTTCAATAACAGGCTGCACTGGCTGCTTCTTGGGTGGCCTGCCACGGCCGCGCTTGGCAGGCTGTGCGGCCTCTGCTGCTGCAGATTCAGGTGCAGCTGCCGCAGGCTGCTTGCGCTTGCCTCTGATCGGGGCATGAGCTGCGGCAGGCTCATCTGCAGCATAGAACAACGCGCAAACATTAAGCTACAAAGGCAGTGCCATCCAACTGTTACTGCAAGCAGCCAGTGCACAACTGCCCCTTGATGTCTAACCACAGCAAAGCTTGAGCAGTGCATTTTGCCTGTCCTGGTTGTCAAGCACTACAATCAAGCCAGGGAATGGCAGGTCAACGTAATTATGGTTGCGATTTGCAATTCCACAAAGACAACAGCATCTCCTTGCCTGGTGCAGCTGTCTCAGGCGCTTCAGCGTGTTCACCAGCACCCTGCAGCACACACTTGTGTAGGTGAGGGCAGCAGACGCTGGCGGCAGGAGCTGCGCTGCACTGCAGTTCCAATTAGTTGAACAAGCTGTTTCGTGGTTCCCTGCAAACATCTGGTGCATCACCTGGACCAAAGCTGCAAGTGCTGAGCAACCATGCTGTGCCACCCACCCACCTGCTGGTCCTGCTGCTGTTGTGAGGATGCTAGGACAGCAGCAACCTCGGCCTCCGTCTCCTCAATCAAGCACCGCAGGAAATCCCTGTGGTCCTTGACAGCGTCATTGAGCTCTCGCAGGCTCTGGTGGGCAAGCTCAGAGAGGTATCTGCTGGCTTCGTCCATCTGATATGTCTGGTACATTTGGCTAGGACTAGAAAGACCGGTTCAAATTTCAACTACCATTACAAAGATTCACCTTCGCGCAATCACAGCAAAGTACCGACGCAATGCAAACGACCACAGTCTTGTCTGTTTGCGGCGAGTCCCTGCTACCTCAAAACTGTGCAGACATCTTCAGCGTAAATTAACCTTTTTCTGCAACATCTGGCTGCTCCATCTGACACTGTTTTGTTTGAAACCATGTTATGCTAGGACACCCTAAACCGTGGAGCAAGCAGCAGAGATGATTTAATGCTGTCTAAATGCATCGTAAGGTAGCATAGTACTCTACCAAAAAATATGCGTTGGTTTGGGCTTGTCTATTGGTCGAGGCACAACCCGACAATTGCATTGGCATGTCTGCTCACGGCCTTGGTGCTGCTGTTTCAACTGCACCTGCACTGGGATACGAATAGTAACTGCCCTGAGCAGCATAGCTCTGTCGCCACCGCAACTGCCAATCCTGGGAAGCTTGGACGGACCGTAGTGCTCTCTCAAGTCGTGGCAGCTCCTTCTTCGCCGGATTCCTTGCATTCTAATCGTACCAGGTGCTTAGCAGCCGCATAATGACAGATGACTGCCGTTTAGTTTGTCCAAGGAAACCTTTGTGTAGGACTCCGCTGAGGCCTGACAGATCTGTGCAGACTATGGTTGGCATCATTGGCACAATGGTCATCTGATTTGAACCAGATGTAGTCAGAAATGCTTCTGCTGATCCGCCACAGCTCATGGCCCCGACGTTGGCCTGTGTTGGCAATTAAACAGCGGAGTTGTTTGTAACTATCTCTGGCAGTGCTGAATTACTGCATTGCTGCTGCAGGTTCCCCAAGCTCATCCATCAGACAGTCAAAAACAAGACACGGCTGTCATGCCAGCAGAGAAAGGTCATAGCCAGCTGGCGCAAACTCAACCCGGGCTACAGCCACCGGCTCTGGGATGATGCTGGTGAGCAGCAGCCGCTTGCAGTCCTGGCGCACCTGCAGCGGCGCAGCCGTCCTAGTATGCACGCGCAGCTGCGGCAAAACGCGCGGTTGTTCTGGCGCGCTGCAGTCAAGCAGCTGCATTTGCCGATGCTGTGCATTGCTTGCTCAGCAAGCAGCCAGGCCCTGTGCGCTGCAGCTGCCCTGAGCTGCTCCCTGCTGTTTATGTCATGCCTGCAGACATCCAGCGCTTCATGCAGCAGTTCTACCCAGAGCTGCTGCCCACTCCCTTCAATGACTTTGTCAGCGGTGCAGAGCGCAACGACCTCTGGCGGGTGCTGGTGCTGCACAAGGTGCGTGCACAGCCGCAACCTACTGCGATGCGCAGGCGGTGCAGACTGCACATATTCAGGTCATGCGCCCAGGCAGGATGGCAGCAGGCACAACCTCTGCAGGTGGTAATCGCAAGGGCATGGCACCACCAGAGTATTTGGTGCGCAGCTGCCTCTGGGGATTTGGCGTCAGCACAAGTCCAGCGCTGCCTTGTCCGATATGTGTCTCACTTCAGCGCCTGCCATGTACCAAAGCAGCTCTACACACAGCTGCCAGACATGTCTCATTCACACAAGCTGAGGCCTCGCTGCCTGTTTCCACACTGCGCTTCCGCACACCTGCTGCAACAGCTGGGTGGCGTATACGCAGACATGGACGTGCAGTGCCTCAAGCCCATAGACCAGTGGAACGCAGACCACAGCCACGATGCGGCAGTGCTGCTGGGAGTTGAAAACTACGATGCAGGCAGGCAGCACCCGCTGCATGTGGTGAACTGGGTGCTGGCAGCAGCACCAGGGCACCCGCTGCTGGGCAGTATGCCTGGCGTAGTGGCGCGAGCAGTGCAGCGGCAGTTCTTTGAGCTGGCGAGAAGTGCGGGGGCTGTACTGCATGGGCCAGCCTATACCAATGGCATTATAGATAGGTGAGCTGCAGGAGCGAAGTGATGCCAGCAGGCTACAGCACATGCTGCTTACATAGGGTGATTTGCGCAGCAACAGCAGCGTTGTTGTGTTGGAAAAAGCTGTGCGCTGCTGCGTACGCGTACATATGAGGGTTGCACACAGCAGCAAGATTGGCAGGATGAGGCTGCATGCAGATGGTGCTTTCCTGCAGGGTGTGCTGCTGCTGAGCACAACATTGTCATGAGCAGTGCGGAGCAGAGGAAGCAGCTGTACCACCTTGAGGTGTACTTGAGCCCTGCAGCATGCAGGACACAGTGAAGCTGCTTACTGGCAGCGCCTGATGTACACTTTGCTGCACCCTGTGTTCTTTCAGGACTGGACCTGCTGCACTGTCAACAGCAGCATACGAGTACCTCAGCAATGCTGCAGGCGTCAACATGAGCACTATCACATACAGCAATGTGACGAGCCCTGCAGGGCTGCTTGCAGGAGGCGTGCGCCTGCTGCCTGTAGATCTGATGGCCTCAGGCTGGGAAGTAGCAGAGGCGAGGAAGCAGGGTAGGAATTATACGTGTGATGACCTGGCAAGGGAGAAGCCAGATGCCCTGGTGTGCCACATGTTCTGGGGGTCATGGAGGGACAGCTGGAGCTTTGGGCAGGAGCAGACATACAATGAAGAGTGCTGAGGTGTGGGTGTGCGCAAGCCAGCGCACGCCTCAGTAGCAGTTGGCATGCCATTGCAAACAAGCCGGCGAATCGGGGAAATGATGTGCCGAAACGATGAGCGCCAGAGCGTGTTTTGTTGTACAATACTTTATGATGTTTTTGCAGGCAGTTGTGGGCCCCACAGTGGATCCCTGCAGCTGAGATGCTGCGTTTCTGCAGGATGACTTGCAATAACTGCATAACATATGAGCTTTCAGTTGTGAGCAGTTTGTTGTTGTTCCTATGACGTATGGGCAGCAGCAGCAGCAGCAGCAGCAGCAGCAGCAGCAGCAGCAGCAGCAGCAGCAGCAGTAGAGGCAGCACAAGCAGCCTTTTTTCAAGGCAGGGAGGATATGTGCAGGGGTGTACAGGGTGCGGCAGACAGCTAGCGGCTGGAATCATTGAGGTTGGGACACGTGGCTGGCATTGTTCTTACTTGACAGCGTTGGTGCCTGTGAACGCATGAGCCGCAGCAGCGGGAAGGGGCCTCTGAAGTCACAATACGTGAAGTCCATTGTTTGCACGCCAGGCAGGGGGTCGCGATCGCTGGCTGCATCCATTGATCATGTAAAGCTACTGCTATGACGTTCTTGATCGCGCCTTGCATGACAAGCGAGCTCTACTTGATCCTTCAAGGACCCAATGGGTCTTGAGCCCTGGCGAAGCTCTGCTGTCACATGTCACATTTAAAACCCACGTGTACCTGAACAGCTGTATGTTTGATAATGTGGGAACATAAATCACCTTGCTGTGGATAAGCTTTTTTCAATCTAGTTGAACGCAGTGGCGTGTTTGCGAAGTAGCTTCAAGGTGATCGCCATATTCTGAAGCTGCGTGTCGACTCCTATTTTTGGCCGCAACGAAGGTGGCAGCAGATGCGTGACCGACTTTACTATGCTTTGAAGTGCTGATCGGTGATTGGGCTCGCTGGTGTCAGTCCTGCCAAGGTCCCGCCATCAGCCCAGCAGCACTACAAGAGGCAGGACAGGATGCTGCGCATAGGCAGCAAGCGCAAGAAGCCGCAACTTGAGCCAACCCAGCCAACCCTGGGCACCACTACAGGTCGGTGTCACGTTGCTAACGCATCAAGCCATGGCCATCGTGTAGCTGCAGATGGTGCAAACATGCCAAGCCCAACATCCTTCGCTGTTTTGCGTTACTTGCACAACACATGTCAGCGGCAACATTGACCTTGGGCCTACCTTCCAATCTTGCAGGAAGGGATTATATACAAGGCGCAACCAGCAATCAAGCAGCCAGCAGGCAAGCCAACGGCAGTAGCGTACTTGGAGCAGCACCAGCTGCTCCTGCGCACTGCAGCAATGGTGTGCTGCCACCCAAGCACAACACCTCAGCGCCATCAGCGCTGCCAGCACCAGGCACCATGCTGGTGCCCCGTCTGCCATCCTGCAAGGACGAGAATGCCAGCAGCAGCTGCTTGCAGGACAGCATTCAGCAGACAGGGTGCAGCAAGCCATCCATCAACCGCCAGCTCTTGCAGGACACAGCTCCAGCTGCTCCTGCAAACACAACCTACAGCACAAAGGCCTTCTGGGACCTAACAGCAGCGATGGAAGAAGATGACCAGGGCTGTGCAGCAGCAGCATGCCTGACTGCCTCTGCAGGAAAGCAGCTACAGCAGTGCAGCCAGCGCACTGCCCCTGCAGCGCAGCAGCAAGTCCTGCAGCAGCAGCCAGTTGTGTGGCGTCAACTTCACCCACAGCAGCAGCAGCAGCAGCAGCGCCTGCTGACCAGCCCCTCTGCTCAGCACAAACAGCATTCCCTCAAGGCAGGTAGTGGCTTCAGGCGCCTGCAGACCACACCAGGCACTGCTATGTTCAGCAGTGTGCTAAACGGCATGCCTGATGACCTGGCAGACAGGGATGACTGCAGTGACGATGACCAGGGGCAGCAGCCAGGTGCAGACGGTCTCACGCGCGGCTTCACGGCAGTGCTGCAGCAAGAGCTGCAGGAGCAGCTGGCCGCTGCCAAAGGGCTTGTGCATGTGCCTGCAGGAGTGGCAGCAGCACCAGCCAACATCAGCAGCCTAGGCAGCAGCTGCAGCGGCCTGCAGGATGTATCACCAACAAGAGCAGCACTAGCACCACCAGCAGCTGCTGCTGCTGCAGCCACAGCAAAGGCCAGCAGCCACCAGAACAGCCTTGCAGGACAAGCCCTTGGGAGCAGCGCAGCAGCCTGTGTCGGCTCACAAGCACAGGACGCAGCAGGCAGTCCAGGCACCTTCACTACCCTCGTGGAGGGTGACACAGAGCGTTTTCTGGTGGCGTGCCTGCAGCCAGGCGTAGTGCAGGCGCTTGCAGTACTGCTGCACGCAGACATCCTGCCCCTATGCAGTGAAGATGGCACAGGTGAGCCATGTGTGGACAGCTGGGCGCAGCCATGCCGTACATACTTGGCTGTGGTGCCTGAACTAGCATCTCACAGACAGCAGTGTGTAGCCCACTTCTAGTGCTGAGCTGTTGCTGGGCAGAAGCACTCCCACTGCATGGTGTGCACAATTGAGGGCGGCGATTGCTTCTCTGCTCCTTGCTGCTGCAGGATCCTTGCTGGCTACTCTGGCATACATGCTGATCTTAGCCACACGCTCCAGCATCCTGCAAAACCCCGCACACACTGCAAGCTCCAGCACCGCGGCGCAAGCAGCCAGCAGCGCTTCCGACACGCACAAGCTGCTGACACTGGTAAGCTGCTTGATGTGCCGCCTCTGGGCAGCAGGCAGACATCGGCTGCAACCATGTTCTTGCACCCTGTGGCTGCTCTGCTCAAAGCTGGCGTTGATCACTTGAGCCAGCATCCACTGTCCAACACATTGCCGCCGCCTGCGCTGCTGTTTGTGGTGTGTAGCTATGGATGGCGGAGAGCTTCAGTAGCCAGTACAGGGACTCCTGCAAGCTGGTGCTGTTTGACTACATGTTCTACCCTGCATGTGAGAAGTGTGAACAGCCTCTTATCTCCAGAGCAGCCTGCAGCGCAGTGTCCCACCACAATTGTTGGGGCCTGCAAAGATTAAAAAGGGCCCTGCAGCTCATGCAGAAAGAGCCAAGCAGACTGCTCACCCGCAGCCATAGTGACTTGTGCTTGAGCTTTTCCAGGTAGCTTGCACACCTTCAGCAGGCGTGCTCTCCACAGCGTGCTTTGCTGGAGTGTTGAACTGCGGCAGGTTGACCACTGTTATGTTTTACCAATTTGCAGGTGTTTCCATGGAAGACCCAGAGGTGACCAGCATATTGAAGGAGCACACGCTGGTGTGCGTGCAGCTGCAGGCAGCTGTCCTAGGCAGCAGCAGCTTCAGGCTTTGGGTGCAGCCAGAAGAGCTCGCAGCTGCCTGTCAAGTGCTTGCTGCAGCCAAGGGCGGCAGCCTGCTAGTGTTCCTGCAAGCAGCAGTGCAAGCACACGTATGCCAGCTGCACCAGAAGGTGCAGCAGCAGCTGGTACTGCTGCAGCAGCAGCTCAAGATGACGCAGCCAGCAGCAGCTGGTGACCTGGCACTGGATCAGCACCCTGGGGTGGTTGAAGCACAGCAGCTGCAGCATGGAGGCGTTCCTGCAAGACAGAGTCATGCAGAGCAGAAGCAGGCTAGTGAGGACTCAGCAGGGCTGTTCCAGCAGCCCAAGCAGCAGAGCACACACCCAGCTGGGCTGGTGCCACAGGATGGCCTGACAGGTCAGCAGCCGTCAGATTGCAGCAGGGCTGCTAAGAAGCCGCGCATGGCTTGCATGCTGCCCCCACCACCACAGCAGCAGCAGCAGCGGAGGCACTCGCAGTGCCGCTCTGCCAAGGGTACCGCAGCAGCAAAAGTGGAGCTGCAGCAGAACCTGATTGGTCGCCAGACAAGAAGCAGCAGCAGGATGATGGCCGCAGCTGGATCCAATGGTGGCAAGCAGGAGCGTGATGGCAGCTCTGTTAGTGGTGCTGCACGCACAGGCATGCTGCGTGCAGCCTCTGCAGCAGCAGGCAAGGCTGCTGCAATGCTGCAGAGCACAATGCGGTCCGCCAAGCAGCAGCTGCTGCAGATTGCCTCCAGCCTGGGCGAGCGCACACACCAGCAGATGCAGACTGGCTGCAAGCGTGGCAGCAAGTAGCTACGGTGTATGGGGCACATGCAACTCATGATGATGGCGCAGTGCTAGCAGCCAGCTGACTGGTTGTTGCAACGTTGACAGGGCCAGCAACGTGTACCAACTGTACCAGCTACCAGTTTACAATCTGATCAATATGAAACAACATGTCTTTGTCCTTGTGTGTGGACTATGAGCTTGTTTCACATAGTGGTGTGTACGCGCCTGGTGATGTGCTGTGTACACGCCTGGCGATGTTGGGTCACAGCGGTTGTGAAAATCCAGTGAAGGTGAGCTGCATCGCACTACACACATGGTAGAGATACCATTGGAGACGTATGCTCGAATAGCAAAGTTCTGTGCATTGTCAGTACCATGGTAGGCACCACAGACAGTGGGGTTTACCCAGCCACTAAGCCCTTGTGGTCAACACTGGTCAAACCCGTTTACATCCGTTATTAACAGAGCACTCAAGATTGCGTGTGTGTAAAAAGAGACGAACATACGTATATGGTGGTCATATTTTTGTTGCCCCTGAGGCAGGACGAGCCCAGCTGCAGGCCTGTAGCCGCTTGTCTCGCTGTGAGGGGAACACACACTATCCCGAGCGCCAGTGCAGCGCACAAGCTCATAGCTTAAAGATGAGAATCATGGCCAAAATGCTTTACTCAGACAAGACGAGGATAGCCAATGTACTGCATGATTGTCCCGGGCTGAGCTCGTGCATCGGCGTGCAGGGCTTGGCCTGCCTTGCGACAACCAGCAACGGCCTTGCACATGACGTGAATGATGTAATAAGCAAGGAGCCCGTCTACTTTCTGGATGCAGCGATAGACATAGCACGTGGTGACAGACAGCACAAGCAGTACCAGGCGGTGGGATGGCTTGCATCACTGCTGCTGCACAATCTGCCAACCATCACAGCAGATGTCACAAGGCGGCTATTGAAACTTCCAGATGTGCCTTTCTATTGTGCTAAGCACATGGTGGCGGCTGGCATGCGCATTACCTATGCGCAGCTGCTGGCTGCAGCGGACAGGATGGTGGCAGGAGTGGAGGTGTGGGTGAAGGCGCAGCAGCAGCTGGGCATCAAGACTGACGTGCCGGTAGCTGCAGTATCCACTTGCTGCAGCCTTGACTGGGTGAGTCTTGTTGTTGGAAACCTGCAGTGCAGGCTTTAGGCTCAGACCTGTGCACCTTTGGTCGTAGCAGGCTTCTGTGCAGCAGCACCAACGTGAAGTGCTCTGCCCTTGCCCACGTAGCTGTCCAGTCCACAACCAGCTGTCAAATGAGCTCATGCCACTTGATTGACACTCACTGATTGAACGTTCCTTGCCACTTGCTGCTTTGCTGTTCTGTGCTGTGCTTTACTGTGTTCTCAGGCGCACATCACGCTACCAGCAGCAGATGCCCCTGCCCTGTTGCAGCTGGCAATGAACTGCAGCAACTGGTGCCAGCAACAGCAGCAGCTCAGCGCGTAACGGCAAAAGCGGCAGCAGCAACAACGCGAGGGATGACAGCGCTGCTGCAGCCAGATGTGGCTTGCAAGCTGCTGCTGACAGCAGCAGCAAGACAGCATACAGTAGCAGTGCACCACATGATGAACCTGGAAGTCATGCAGCAGCATATCAATGAAGACACACTAGAACGAATGCTCGTGCACCTGCTCAGGCAGCACGGCTGTGTGGAAGTGCTGTTGCAGCTACCAGCAGCTGCCCAGCTCAGCACTGATGCAGTTCTACGGCTGCTGCTGGCAGCAGTGAAGACGCCAAACGCCTTACCTGCTGTGCACAAGGTGTTCAGCTTGACAGCAGCACGTCAGCTGACCACTGAGCAGGTGGACACCGTGCTGCGGGCGTGCATGCATGAGGTTGCAGCCGCGCACACCACATGGACGTGTATTGCGCCCTACCGGGTGTTTGAGCATGTGCTTGAGTTGCCAGCTGCCCTGCAGCTGACTGGCAGTACAGTGGTGCAGCTGCTGTACACATCAATTGACTTGATTGACAACTGTTTCACAGAGGCAATCTGCAGACACCCAGCAGCACAGGCGCTCAGCAGGGAGCAGCTGCTGCAGCAGCTGCAGATCACCGTGCTACGCAGCTATGAGTGCACAGAGAGACTGTGCACGCTGCCAGCAGCACAGCAGCTCGACAGTGAGGCAGTAGCGCAGCTGCTGCTGGCAGCTGCAGCATCTGGTGCAACACGTGTGTACGCCATCATGAAGGTGCTGTTAGCTTTGCAAGCAGCAAATGCGCTCAATGCCGCTGTCCTGGTGCAGCTCTTCCGCGCACCCTGCTTTGCAGAAGACAACAATCGGCCCGGCCAGTTAATAACCTCAAAATATGCGTGCCTAGAGAAGCTGGCAGCTGTGCCAGCTGCAGGAACAGCAGTAGGATTGATGCTGCAGGAGGCTCTTGAAGCCAAGTGCTTTGAAAGTATGCTGCACATAGTTGGCTTGCCAGCAGCGACACAGCTGAGCACCTTCGAAGTCGAACAGGCACTTGAAGCAGATGTGAGTGCCAAGAGCAGCCACACAGTATCGTCTGCTTGGCGATGCTTCTCAAGCTGCCAGCAGCAGGTTTGCTCAATAGCCAGCAGGTAGCCGCAGCACTTAATGCAGCTGTGCACCGTGGTGCTGGCATTCCTCGCATCCAGCATGTAGCAGCGCAGTTCAGCACACAGCAGGTGGCGCAGCTGCTGCAGGCGGCTTCATCTCTCTGCAGCCCTGCTTGTGTGCGGCAGCTCTGCAAGCTGCCGGCAGCGTGGCACCTCAGCAGCAAGCAGGTGGCGCAGCCATTGGACGCAGCTGTGCAGCGCGGTGATGCTAGTTGCGTAAAGCAGCTATGCAAGCTGCCAGGGGCAAACAAACTCAGTCGTAATGCAGTATCAGGCCTGATGCAGGCAGCAAAGCAGCACGATGCCGAGCAGTGCACGAAGGTCATTGCGCCACTGCTCAGGCTTCCAGGCGCGGCCAACAAACAAGGCGTCAAGGTGCATAAGGCGAAGCAGAAGTACTACTTCGGCCAGCCCAAAAGGTTCGACTGATGTGTAGGCGGTGCTTGTGTTCGCTGGTTTTGAGAATATGGATGACACGCTAGATTGAGGCAGCCGCCGACTTGAGCGAAGTCCAGCAGGGCGCATCTGTGCAGGGCAGAGCAGATGGCAGCAGCAGCTGCAGTGGTGGGCAGAACCTATAGTGGGTGACATGAAGGGTGCGGTGTGCGCCTCATGAGTTTGTGACTATGTGTGACTATGGTTTATACACCTCGGTAGTGTCGATATGTCGGTTGAGAGGGCAATCTGCCGGTGGTGGACACTGAGTGTCTCCGCAGTGCGCATGCATGCATGCATGCTGCGATATCGGTTGCATCTACAGCAGTATGTATGCGTTGGCATTTTGTGTGGATAAGCATATGTTGCCACACCTCGTTTATACAGTCCAGTTGGCAGGCCACCTGCTGGCTGCTGTGACAGAGAAGGGCAGATGTTGGTGGACAGCAGCCTCCTGACAAGGTCGTGCTGCGAGCCATTTGATGTTCAACAGCCCAGTTTAGCTGCCTTGCGCCGCACACTTGACGCCACTTCAACAAAACTCTGATCAAAGGTCTACATTCTCGTTGTCACTCATTTACAACATGAACTTTAGAGCAACGCAGCATCTAGCCTGACTTTGGCAGTACTGTTCCATGGCACAAGCACTGCAGAGTTTCCACTCCACCCCTGAGCATGCATGTTTTCTTTGCTTGAAATTATAAGCAAAAATAAGCAAGTTTATTTTCAAAAAAAAAACAGAGGCGGCAATACGCATGTAGCTGTCACCTTCGATCGTCCCACGGTGGCATGACAGGATCAGCCCGCCTACAGGCGTTTCGCCTATGTCGTTGAGACAGCAAAACGACTTCAGTGTCAGACCTTAAGCAGCACGACATCACAATGCATAACGCAATGTTGCCTTCCGGTCGTGCAGAAGAGCCCATGATAGCTAGATCGCTGCACGCATGCCCCGTGCTGTGCTCACAGATCGGTTTGCAGGGCTTGGCCTGCCTTGCGACAAGCAGCATCAGCCTCAAGAATGCCGTCTCTGTTCACATATGCAGAGACTCTTCGGTTCATCTAGATTCGGCAATACACACAGCACGGGCAGACTTGCAGCACATGCACCACCAGGCAGTGGCATGGCTGGCAGCGCTGCTGCTGCGTGAAGCGCCTGCCACTGCAGAAGGCGTCACAAGAAAGCTGCTGGTCCTGCCGGCAGTGCCTCTGGACTGCGCTCAGCGCATGGTGGCAGCTGGTGTGCGCATCACATATGCGCAGCTGCTGGCCGCAGCTGACAGCATGGTGGCAGGAGTGGAGGTGTGGGTGCAGGCGCAGCAGCAGCTGGGCATCAGGACTGACATACCAGCAGCTGCTGCGTGCATCTGTTGTCGTGGCAACTGGGTGAGGGACAAATGTGCACATGTTGCGTCTTGCAACACCAGCCTTGAGGATAAGAACCAGCAAGCTTCAGCAGCCCTGCATTTGCTGCATTGCAGCAGCATTTCGGGTGTTCCAGAGCCCTTGTGACATGATGATAGCTTGCAGCCAGTTGTGAAATGCATTGACTACTCTGTACACTCTAGTGCGTCTGTATGTAGGAGTCTGTACACTCCAGTGACAGCATCTGGTGTCGAACCTGGTGTTCACTCTGGCTGCCATGCTGCTGCTGTGTGCTGTGCCGTGATATCAGACTTACATCAGGCTGCCAGCAGCGGATGACCCTGCCCTGCTGCAGCTGGCGCTCAACTGCAGCGACACAGACACAGCAACAGCAGCAGCTGACCTGGTGCCAGCAACAGCCGCAGCAGCACAGCAGGAGATGCCAGCACTGCTGCAGCCGGGTGTGGCTGCCAAGCTGCTGCTGACAGCAGCGGAAAGGCAGCACACAGATGCAGTGCAGCACATGGTGGGCCTGGCGCTCATGGGGCAGGTGGTAGATGCAGAAGCGCTAGCAGCACTGCTGATGCAGCTGCTGGCGCGCAGCTGCTGGCAGGATGAATGCGTAGAGGCGCTGCTGCAGCTGCCAGCAGCTGAGGTGCTTGGCAGTGATGCACTCGTGCGGCTGCTGCTGGCAATGCTGCGGCAGTCAACTGGCACAGAGATCCTGCGCCAGCTGTGCAGCCTGCCAGCAGCTGAACAGGTAGCCACTGAGCAAGTGGAAACCCTCTTGCAAGCATGCATGCTGGAAGTTGCAGTGGCAACAGGCAGCAGCAGCAGCTTTGACTCTGTCACACCCTACATGATCTTCAACTGTGTGCTTGCTTTGCCAGCTGCCCTGCATGTGAGCGGCAGTGCGATGGTGCAGCTGCTGCAGACAGCCACTGACATGTTCAAGTGCGGTTTTGTGCATGCTATCATCAATGCGCCTGCTGCTGCTGCTATCAACAGTGATGAGCTGGCGGGCATACTGCATGCGGCTTTTCTCAAGCCGCGCAGGCAAGTGCAAGATATCATTCACATGTTGACAACACTGCCAGTGGCCAGACAGCTGAGCTGCGCACATATTGCCCAGCTGATGTGTCCAGCAGCAGAGTTCTTCTTCAGCAATGCTGCACACTTGCAGCCTGTGCACACAGATGTCGAATGTTTCAGGTTCTTCTGCCGTCTGCCAGCAGCACGGGACCTCAGCAGCGAGCAGCTGCTGCAGCCACTTAGCAAGGTTGTGCTGCACAGCGCTGAGTGCACCAGACGCTACAGTGGCGCGTGTACACGTGCTTTGTGCGAGCTGCCGGCAGCGCAGCAGCTCAGCAGTGAGGCAGTTGCGCCACTGCTGCTGGCAGCTGCAGCAGCTGCAGCTCCAGGAGCACAACCTGACCATGGTGTCATGCAGGCGCTGCAGGCGCTGCCAGCAGTACAGCAGCTCAGCTGTGAACAGGTGGTGAAGGCGATGACAGCGGCCGTACAGCAAGGTTGAGAAGGCTACCGGCAGCGCAACAGCTTGGTAGTGAGGCAGTGACGCAGCTACTGCAGGCTGCAGCAGCTGGTGCGCCACATGCTGCCATGCACGCGCTGTTGGCTTTGCCAGCAGTCAATAGGCTCGGCTATGACGTGGTAGAGCAGCTGTTGCACACAGCTTGCAGCACAGCGGACGGCAGTTTAGCAACTAAAGGCATTGCTGGACAGCATTGCCAGGTGGCTGTCCTACAGCAAGACAGCTGCTGCAGGCAGCTGGATAGGATGCAGCAGAAAGCCATCACTGCAACCTGTAGATGGTGTGTCATACAGGATGTGCCCAGCATTTGAGACAGGGTAGAACTTGATAGTTACTGCTGGCCATTTATTAATGCATTGGTTGTGGCCAACGCAAAATATAGGCTGCTGGTGGGGGCATTTTACAATCCTGCTGCAGGCTTGACGCGCCCACCTCTGCTCGCCCTGGCCAGCTGCACGCGGCAGGGTGCTGCTTTGGCAGTACCAGATCGTCTGCAGGGGTTGCCAGCTGAAGATTTTGACACGCTGTGATGTGTAATGCGGCACAATTTGCTTGAGTACGAGCTTTGGGATCACATGGCAGGCCTAGCACAGCGTCAGGGCTGTTCCTGATGGTGAGCACAGGCCATTTGCAAGGCCCTCACAGATCTGGGTGAGGCGAGGCCCCCAGCATGTGACATTCACGGCAACGCACACATTACGATATGTTCAATACTTTCGTAGCCTTTGCCGCAACGTCAGCATCTGGCATGGCACTACCTGTCCACGACTCTAGCAGTACAGACGTACAGACGACCCCGCCAATTGTCCGACACTGTCTGGGGTTTAGATGAAATCTAAATGCATTGTCATTGCTATTATTGTTATACCTGTTTGAATTGAAGCAAATTGCCTCGACAACGTTTGATGATCGGAGAGCGGTGACCGCTACCGCCTACACGCATGTCAACTTGCAAGCAACAACACAATTGAGTAGTGCTGAACATCAGCATCAAAATATAAAAGGAACAAATGGCCCGTCGCAACCGTGCCAGGGAGCCCAGAATCCTCCAAACACTGCACACTTGTCCTGAGCTGTGCTCGCACATCGGCCTGCAAGGCTTGGCCTGCCTTACGACAACCAGCAGCAGCCTCAAGACCACCGTGCATGGACTATTGTGCAGAGAAAGCGCCTGCTTCCTGGATGCAGCGATAGACGCAGCACGTGACAACACACAGTACAAGCACCACGATGCAGTGGCATGGCTGGCATCGCTGCTGCTGCGCAAAGATCCCACCGCTGCTGCAGATGTCACGAGGAAGCTTCTAGACTTGCCAGAGGTGCCTATCAACTGCGCTAAGCACATGGTGGCAGCTGGCATGCGCATCACATACGCGCGGCTGCTGGCTGCAGCTGACAGCATGGTGGCGGGAGTGGAGGTGTGGGTGCAGGCGCAGCAGCAGCTGGGCATCAGCACTGATATACCAGAGGTTGCAGAGTCAATCTGTGGTGGCTATGACTGGGTGAGTGCTGAACGCGGAAGGACTGTAGTTCAATCCTGCGTGCAGGGAACTTGTCGAGAACGTCACACATCTGGCTACAGTAGGCTGCTATGCAGCAGCATCAACATGACGATGATTCTCATGAGGGGCTAATGCGGCGCACTTGCCCATGTCATCACAGTTCAGTCACACATATGGCAACAGTAGCCTGCTATGCAGCAGCGCCTACCTGGTTGTTTATGATTGCCAACACAAGAATGCTGCGCATGAGCCAGTGTGCCCCAATAGCTGGCTTGCTCCCAATTGCTAAACGAGCAAAAAAGCTGTGGTGTATTGCCACCTTTTATCTCTGTCTCTCTTGTCTGCTGCCTGCTGCGCTTTGCTGTGTTCTCAGGCTCACATCAGGCTGCCCGCAGCAGAGGGCCCTGCCCTGTTGCAGCTGGCCCTCAACTGCGACAACCCAGACACAGCAAGAGCAGCAGCGCACAGCTTGCCAGCAACCGTGGCAGCAGCACAGCACCGCATGCCAGCGCTGCTTGAACCTGGCGTGGCTCGCAAGCTGCTGCTGACAGCAGCAATGCGGCAGCATATCGAAGTAATGGAGGACATGATTGATCTGACAGTCGTCCATCAGCTGGTAGATGCGGATGAGTTGGAAGCGCTGCTTATGCAGCTCCTCAGGCAGCAGGAAGAAACAGTGGTGCTGCTGCGGCTGCCAGCAGCAGCTGAACTCAGCACTGATGCACTGGAGCGGCTGCTGCTGGAAGCAGCGAAGGGAGATGCAACTTATGCGCTGGTGGAGGCATTGACCAGCCTGCCAGCAGCGGAGCAGCTGAGCCCAGCCCAAGTGCACACGTTACTCCAAGCGTGCATGCAGGGGATTGCAGTTGAGCGCAGCAGCAGCAACTGGCGCAGCGATGCAACGATTCAACCATTCAACGACACTTGCCGCTGGCTGTTCAGGCTTGTAGTTCCACTGTCAGGTGCAGCGCAGATGGACGGCGCAATGCTGGTGCAGCTACTGCGCACAGCCGTAGAGCTGGACTTGACCTTGGCTGACAAACTTTGGACCTTCCCTGCTGCAGTGGCCTTTAGCTGTGAGGAAGTAGAAGGCCTGCTGCAGGCGGCCTTTTCACAGCCGACAAGTTATGCTACGAGCTTATTCATTCAGAGAGCAATGCAGCGGCCAGCATTCGCTGAGCTAAGCTGCAACAGAATTGCGCAGCTGATGCAGGCAGCAGCGACGCAATACTACCGCGATGCTGCATGCATGCCGCAACCAGGTGTGGTGTATGCTGCCGGCCTGGTAGAGCTTTGCAGACATTCCGCAGCTCAGCAGCTCAGCAGCGAGCAGCTGCTGCAGCCGCTGCTGATAGTTGTGCGGTGCAGCGCTGAGTGCACACAGAGTCTGTGCCAGTTGCCAGCAGCGCAGCAGCTCAGCAGTGATGCAGTGGCGCAGCTGCTGCTGGCGGCTCTAGAAGCTGGCTGGCTGCATGTCCAGGGCATAATGAAGGTGCTGCTAGCTTTGCCAGCAGCAGGACAGCTGAGCAGCGAGCAGCTTACTCAGGTACTGACAGCAGCCACAGTACACCACAGGCATCACAACAGCAGCCACTGCTTGGCAGGGCTTTGTAAGATGCCAGCAGCGCAGCAGCTCGGCAGTGACCAGTTGGTGCTGGTGATGGAAGCCGCCGTGCAAAGCGGTGCTGATGGCACCTTCATCAAGCTGCTGACCAAGCTGCCAGCAGCTGCACAGCTCAGCAGCGAACAGGTGTATCAGGTGCTTAAGGCTGTTGTTGTACACAGTGATGCTGATGCCTCGCCAGTCAAGCAGCTGTGCCAGCTGCCAGCATCGAAGCAGCTCAGCAGCGAGGCAGTGTCTCGGCTGCTGCAGATAGCGGAGCAGCAGCCACTAGGCAGGCGGCCTGGTTGCGTGCCACCACTGCGTTGGCTGCTGGCTGCAGCTGTGAAGGCGCAGCAGACTCGCAAGAAGGCGCAGCAGGCCCACCAGCTGTAGGGAAGGTTCAAGTTGTTGTGCGACAGGGAGCGTTGCGGCGTGATGATGTACTGCAGATAGCCCGCAATCAACGTTGCTTATGCATACAATACATTAGATGCAGATATACCTTGATGTCTTGTCAGCGCTGCCAGTCACCAGCAGTGCGCTGTTGCCAGCGATGTCCATCGTCAGTACCGGCAGCTTGTGGCAGTAGGCTGAGGAAGAACGTCAGGCTGCAGTTCACAGTGTGACTATGATACTAGCAAGTTCTTGCAGCTCGCAACCACACCTGGGTTCCCTGCCTTATCTTCCAGCAAGCTGTGTTCTCTAGTCAAAACAGATCAGGGTTCAGTCCCCAGTAAGGACTTGTTTGCCACTGGCATCATACAGCACGTTCGATCTGCTGATTATAACAGCTAAACTCCGTATTGTTCGGTTCGTAGATATGCTCGCACCATGCTTGCAGGTGCCTAGCTGCAGTGTTGGCGTTTTGCTACAGCCGCAGCCACGGCACTTTATATGTGGTCGTCTTCAGTCAATCGCTTCGGTAAGTGCAGCAGCGATTTTGCGTGAGCGTTTGATGCTTGTCTTCGTTTGCTTGTTACATGTTATTGTTACTTGTGGTTGAATTCGGGTGACAGCAGCTCAGCCTGAGCTGAGCTGTGAGCTTACGAACAGCAACAGCTCTGCTTGTGCTAAACACGCGGCTGCACCCTGAGCTTCGCATCCTACCGAAACTCTGCCACGAATTCAGCAGCTGCTTGCAGCATGCAACAGAGGTCAAGCCCCATGGTGAGTTGGCACAGGACATGTATTCATTCAACAACGCAGCTAGAACACAACATCACAGATGATAGTAGTTGCCACGTCAACTTCTATCGGATTGGACACCTCTTGTGTGTCAGTGCAGTGTCTTCGCAACTCGGGTTTGACCAACAACATCTGGCCCAAGGGTTCAATTGCCAGCGCACCCTTGCGTTAGTTAGGCAGCAGCGAATGCAGCAACCAAAGTTGTAGTTCTGCGTGATGACTATTGCTGCTGTGGTTCCTGCTTGCTTGTGGCTAGTCGCATGACAGGCTTCTGCTACTGCTGTACTGCTTGCTGCTGCTTGCTTGGTTGCTTGTCGAACAGCAGAAGGCACCGTCCTGCAGCGCGGCAAGTGACCCAGACAGTGAGCTGTGGACCGCCCTGCTGGCACGTGCAGCTTCCAACAACGACATTCAGCTGGCGTGCAAGCTGCTGCGGCTGTCCAAGGGGCATGCCGCAGCAGTGCGCATGCAGCTTGCAGGACAGCTGCAGCTTTAGGCCAAGATGGCCAGCTCATACATGAGGCCGCCGACACTGGCAGCGTGGCTGCTACGCAACGGCTGCATGCTGCAGACGCTGCAGGTTTCGTTGGCAGACGAAGCAGCCTGCGGCATGCTGGCAAAGGCTGCAGCACAGATGACCAATCTGCGGGAACTTGCGGCTTATGGTGTCAGCGGCAGCGCAGACGCGCTCCTCTGTGGGCTGAGTGGCTCTGCAGGACAGCTCACTCGGCTCGAGCTGCGCATGAAGTACTGCTCTTCCCCAACCAGCAAGGCCCTGGAGTCGCTTGCAGGAATGGCGCAGCTGCGGGAGCTAGTCCTGCACAAGCCCAACCATATGCATGAGTCTGACTGCTACATCCAGCGCGCTGGTGAAGAGGGCACATTCTTCAGCTGCCTCGGCCCTTCACTAGCACAGATGACAGCGCTGACGCGCCTGGTGGTGCCCTTTGATGCGAGTGAGCCGTTGGGGCTGCTGCTGCAGCTGCCTGCAGGACTGCAGGAGCTGGGCCTAGGGATGGGCTACAAGCGGGGAGCCAGAGCAAACAGTGCTGTTGATGCAGACGGAGGGGCTGTTCAGTTTGGGTTCTCTGACGGTGTGCAGGTGGGTGTAACGATACTTAGCATGCATGGTTGCTGTGCAGTGAAAGCAGCGTTGGAGTGGAAGCAAGATCCTACATGCAGTGTAGAATATCACCTGTACCCCACTACCGCGCACCCACATGGCCACAAAACACAGAGCCACGCATAATGCCTGAAGCATGCCGAGTGTTGCGAGTGGCTTACATCACAGGCAGGCCCAGGCGCACGTGTGCTAACCACATGTTTTGCTCCCCTGCTTTGCTGTTGACTGCCCACCTTGCTGCTGCAGGCGCGCAAGGCAAGGCGGCAGCAGCCACTCGACCTGTCCCACCTCACCAACCTGACCCACCTGCAGCTGTCGGCAGCAGTGCCGCTACTGGCAGGAGACAAGCTGCCAGCCAGCCTGCTGCAGCTGCATGCACGGCAGTGCTTCGACCTGCAGCCCCTGCTGCACCTCACCAGGCTGGAGGTGCTGTCCTGTCGGCCCAGCACTGTGCCAGGGAGCCAGTTCCTGGCGCTGATGCAGCTGACGGCACTTCAGCAAGTCAAGCTGTTCTATGAGGGAGGGTACCATTTGCAGCCCACACAGTACTATGGCCCCTGCGTGAAATGGGATGAAGAGCGCATGCAGCAGCACGCCGTGGCATGGCCAAAGCTGCCGCTTCGCAGCCTTGGAATATACACAGCCTCAGGACCACACGGCCTCACCATCGGCGATGACGGCTATGTGGCAAGTGAATTGCCTGATGAATGCTTGGACGCAGTGGCGCAGTGCACTGGGCTGACATATCTGGCTCTCGACTGTCATGTTGGGGCAGCGGGGCTGCTGCCAGTGGTGCAGCAGCTGACGCAGCTGCGGCAATTGTCTGTTTGGTGCGACTGGTTGACAGATTACTTTGACTGTGATGGCTATGTCAAGCGTGATTATACGCCAGAAGAGCTGCAGGAGGGTGCTGATGATGTGCTCGAGCTGATGTTGTCCATTCACCAGTCCCGACCCCGGCTGCAGCATCTGTACTGGCTTGTTGACATTCAGCGCAGAAGCAATCAGAAAGAGCGCATGACCCTGAACCTGTCACAGCTGAGTGATGCTCTGCAGGAGCTGGGAGAAAATGCTCATGACCCTGACGGTGTGGACATAAAGGCGTTGTACTATGCATTCCACATTAACCTGGATACACAATACAGGAAATGAGGTGAATGTCAACAACAAGCTAGGCATTTGCAGCAGCGCTTTGGATTCTGTCAATGGGTCTACATACACTGTTGGGTGTGCGCATGGACGACCTGCAGTTGCAGTGCTGCAGCGCACAGGGTGACATGTAGCTGCGTTGGGCCATGCCTGCTTGGCAGCCAGCAGCTGATCGCGCGTGAGAGGCTGATGTAAGTCGCCGTTGTTGTGAAGGAGGTTTCCTCTTGTAAGGTGGCTGCTTCAACTGTGATGCAGAGTGCATGCAGCAACCCGCAGCAGCATGGTCTGAATCTCGCTCTGCGGCCGTGGCTTGTACAGAAGTCAGCTTTGCAGGACAGCACAGGTGTCTGCTGCTGTGTACCAGTCTTGCATGCCTGATGCATTGCAGCTGCAACGCAGCTGCCGCATGAGCGCATCTTGTCCTAGAACTGCATGTCAAGGGAGAGGGTCTGCTGCAAGTTGTGCAGCAGCTGATGCGGCTCCGGCTGCTGTCTTTTGTCCTCACTGGTCGGCACCAACAGTTAGTATACTACATGCGTAGTGCACATGATCAGGGTTTGGCCTTTGAGAAACCTGGCAGTGGCATGGCTGCAGCGTGTACGGGAGTGATGCGTGGCTGCGACAAGTCCTGACATGCTGCATCAGGCATGTCAGCTTGGTAATGGCAGAGAGGTATTGACATCAGTTGAGCTGGCACCAAGCCAACCGTGACGGTTGCCTGCAAGGCTGTACAGCAACATGTTGCTCTCGGCCTTCATTCCATGCCCTACTGCTGATGCACTGCTTTGAACACATCTTGGTACATACACTGGCCACATTCTGCCGGTCTGCCGGTAAGCGAATCCCAAACGACCAACATGGGCTTGGTTTGAGTCGTTCCAGGTATATACAACCCTACTTTACCGTTGCCGACGATAACTGCGCCAGCACAAGACGTCTGTTGGCACAGCTAGCACCATCTTTTCCTCCTCTGTTTGCACTGATGTTTGCGTTGCCGCTGCGCAGCCTGAAACAGGGACGCCACAACACATGCAAGCCCCCAGTAAAATGGCAGCCCCCACCACACCTGCCAAACCTCAAACCCTGACGAGCACTAACTCGCCTGTACCCCGCACAGCCTTTACTCCTACACAGGACTACGTTATAAAACCATCCACAGCTGCAGCCGGCGCCCAACATGCTGCACAAAACCCAATTGCCTGATCACAGCTACACCTGCACAAGCACTGCCTGTTCATCACAGCTGAACCATCAGCCAGGCTTCTGCTGTGCCGCCTGCAGCGCCTGCTGCAGCAGCGGCACCTGCTCTGGTCTAGCACAGGCGCCCAGCTCCTGTGCAGCAGTCATCAGCTGCAGTAGCTCTGGAGGTGTGAGGGCCAGCGGAGGGGCCAGGGCACGGTCCAGAAGCGCCTGCGCCACCTGCAGACAAGCAGCAGCAGTCAGAACGTGCTGAGAACCATTGTAAGTTGCATGTATGCGCAAGCAACTGGTTGGGGCAGTGTGCGGCTGAGCCACCTGCAGGCAGCCAGGCGCGCAGCAGCAGCAGCAGCAGCAGCAGGAGTGGACCATTCTGAGAAGCTGCTCCACAGGCAAACATCATGACGCCCCTTGAACTTGCTTACCCTTGGAACCAGGTGCTCAGTCTGGCAGCTGCGCCAGCGCAAACAGCAGATTGCCCTGCCTGCTGCTGCTATCACATTCAAATCACACAGCACCTCACCACCTCCGTTTCAATCGCGTTGTATGATTGCTCACCATTGGATCTGGCGCACATATAACGAAAAGATACCACCCTTCACATCTCCTACTACTAGGTATGTGCATAGCCTGGCAGCTGCTGCACAGCCCGCATAATGAGGACACCTTTCAGATGATTGCAGTTGCAGCATCTTGTCTCACCGTTGGGTCTGGCGCATAGCCCGGCAGCTGCGCCAGCACCACCAGCAGCTGCGCCGCCTGCTGCTGCCTCATGCCGCCCGCCGCAGCGCCCACATCAAACCTTCAAAACCTCTTGCAGCTATCACATCCTTCTCTCACCAAAACACTTTGTGGGCAGCTTTTCAACCACTGCACATCACACATGATACAGACTGCATCCCATCACAGCATCCGCAATAAAAAGCTCACCGTTGGGTCTGGTGCATAGCCTGGCAGCTGCGCCAGCACCACCAGCAGCTGCGCCGCCTGCTGCTGCACATCACGTACATGACACCAGCCATATTCTGGATGCAGTCGCACACTCTCACCCTTCACATCTTCTATTTCTTGATCTGAGCGTAGACTGGCAGCTGCTGCAGATCCTGCATGTTGAAGACACCCTCCAGATCAGCAAGACAGTAACATGCATTACACTCGTTTTGCTGCGCCTCACCGTGGGATCAGGCGCATAGCCTGGTAGTTGTGCCAGCACCACCAGCAGCTGCGCCGCCTGCTGCTGCCCCATGCCGCCCGCCGCAGCGCCCACATCAGCAAACAGCACCGCCAGTGCATCACCCCCTGATGGAGGCGTGTCCCCTAGGCATGGCAGGCCAGCAATGAGCGCTGCTGCGAGCTGTTGGGGCTCCCAGCGCAGCACCAAAAGCTGCAGCAGCACGTCAGCGTCTTCTGCATCCAAGACCTACCAGGTACAGAAACCAGCAGCAAAGCACATGACAACTTGAGACATTTGGCGTTCAAGGGTGTGCATTGTGTTCTACGGTGCTCACTCTCCTTTCTGGTCTCAGACCATGTGTTCAACCTGTTGTGGCTCATACCAATGAGTTGGTGCCAGGACTCACAGGTGACTATCCTTTCTCTCAGAAAAAGCGAGCACGGTTTTTGATGAGTGACAAACAGTGCCAGCAGCTCTAGATAGGCAGGGGCAGTTGCGGATGGGGCACGTGGTTAACATTTGGCCAGGCATTTGCAGGCAGCCTGTCAGCGTCTTCTGCATCCATTTGGAGCGCCAGGAGCCTTCCGGCAGGGGGGCTTCTGGACCAGCATTGCTTGCAGGTGAACGGTTGTGCATTTACCATGCCTAAAACTGTCATATCGCACCCAGCACCAGAGGTGGGCAGCAGTTGCAACTGCACTGTTGCACACCTCGGATTGCTCCATGGCAGCACACAAAACAACCAAACAAGCGCGGCAATATGTACAAACTTGAAAAACAGAGGTCACCTGGTAGTTGAGGCCAGGCAGGGCCAGCAGCCCCTGCAGCACTGCTGCTGCATTGCCAGCCGTCGCCAGCTGCGGCAGCAGCCAATAGCCCCCAAACGGCTGACATGCCTTGGGTAGTCTTGCGCCTTTTTTTTTACTTGAAACGCATGCGCCCTTGCAAGCGTGTATCACCCAGCATACAGCAGACAAGTTGCAACACAGAATGGTCAGATTCACAAACAAGCTCACCTGGTAGTTGAGGCCAGGCAGGGCCAGCACCCCCTGCAGCACTGCTGCTGCATCGCCGGCCGCCGCCAGCTGCGGCAGCAGCCAGTAGCCCCCAGCGGCTGACATGCCTTGGGTAGTCTTGCGCCTGCACATTTTTTTTACTTCAAACGCATGCGCCGTCGCAACCGTGTATCACCCAGCATACAGCAGACAAGTTGCAACGCAGAATGGCCAGATCTACAAACAAGCTCACCTGGTAATTGAGGCCAGGCAGTGCCAGCACCCCCTGCAGCACTGCTGATGCATCGCCAGCCGCCGCTAGCTGCGGCAGCAGCCGCCGCAGCAGCCAGTAGCCCCCAACAGCAGATAGCTCCCCTGCCAGCAACCTATCCTGCTGAATGGCCATCAGATTGGGGCTGGACACCATCAGCGCTGCCTGTAATGCTTCGATCTCTGCAGCAAGATCACTGTCCGATGTTTGCTGCTGCTGCTGCTGCTGCTGCTGCTTGGCGATCTGCCAGTCGAGGTAGAGGGGCTTGTGGCTAGCCAGCATTGCTGACAGGTCTGAGAACAGTGCGACCACTTTGTGAGGTGGAGCCTGCAAAGACAGGCAACGTGTGGTGATGCGGTGGTCAGCGGGAATGCAGTGGGTTCTGTTGTTATGTGCCACAGCTTCACTGCGCAGTGCACCGTATGCTCACTCTCCTGAAGTAGCAGGAGCTGTCCCAAAGTGCATGCAGACAGCCCGGAATCAAGCAGCAGTACCGCCAAAACACTCTGTGCTGTATTGCATTGTTGCATCCATTAGAAAGCACTATGCCGGGCACATGCATCACTGCCAAGGCATGATCATGCTGGCAAACACATCACCTCGCTGCTGTACCCGTACCTCCTTGTAAAACCGCTCAAAGCCACCTGTATCAGCATAGATGATGGCTGCCAGCCACTCCTTATCAGGGACGTAGCGTGCCTGGGCACACAGCTGCAGCAGCGCCTGGAAGTCCTGCAGTTCAAACTGCTTGAAGCATGCAGGCGCTGCATGGATGAGGCCGTGTAACTGGTTAAGCTGCTGCTGGCTGCTGCATGTTGCTGAGGCAGCAGCAAGCAGCAGGCGGCAGCTATCTAGGTCGAGTGCCTGTGCTAGCACACTCTGCCGCTCCTGCTGCTGCTTGGAAGCTGTATCTTGTTGTTGCTTCTCCTGCTGCTGCTGCTGCTGCTGCTGCTGCTGCTGCTCGTTGCTGTGCAGGGTAGCAATGTGCTGCCAGAGCTGTTCTAGTGTTGCCTGCTGCTGCAGGCCAATGCGCTGCAGTACTTCAGGTGCTTGCTGCTGCCATTGCTGCTGTGAGAAGGCTGCGGCCTGCTGCTGCTGCTGCTGCTGCTGCTGCAGGCTCTGAGCATGTAAGGAGGTCCGCTGCCTTGCAGGCTGTCTGCAAGAGTGAGAGCGGGCCTGCAGCAGTACATTTGAAGTTGAGTCACAGCTACTTGTAGGAGAGGGTGTGTCCAGTGTACCACCCAGAAGGCAGAGGTGCTTTCTTACGTCTTACTGGCGCATACTGGTATGCAACTCTGCAGGCCAGCAAGCATGCAGCTGCCATGTACGTTTGCTGCACTAAGTTAACCTACCTGTTTAAATGCAGGCAAACGTGCAGCAGAGTAGCTCTGCCTGCTCCACATGGCACCCTACAGCAGCAACAGCAGCAGCAGCAGCAGCAGCAGCAGTGGTAGCAGCGTGATGCACATACGCTAGCCACTAACGCATCCACAAGCACAAAGAAGCAATACTAAAGTTACTGTATCACACACCTGGCTTGATCCAGGCAGCATAGCGCTGCCAGCTGCGTGTGTTGACGCTGTTCCGCTCGCCTGGCGTGGCCTGTGTGTTCAATGTGCGCTATGCTGTAAAACGTGTGTGCGTGCTAGCGTTACTGACTATGGAACTCAAGATCCAATGAGCACGACAGGCCAAGCGACGTAACGTACTACGTGCCTTTTAGGGTTTGACATGTGGGGTGTTGGTGACAGTGACGTGCTATCTGTAGTTAAAGAGGAGGGGGTGGCAGAGGTTCAAGTGCTGCTTCACATGCATCAAAACCAGAAAACCTGCAGCTGAAGCAGAAGAGTGGCGCTCAGCTGTCAGCACAGCATGAAGCAGCTGTCTTCTCACTACAATGTTCCAATTGGTTCTGCACGCACATGCCATGATGGATGCTGCTGTTACGTGGCGCTTTCTACTGCCTTGAGTTTGGCATGAATGGTTTTGTTGTTGTCACTGTTTTCCCACCAGAAATACTTCGTCACTGTGCTGTTACATGTAATCACCACACCCGTCTATCAGGTGAGGGGCCTGTGGCCTGCTCAAGCAATGCAATTGGCACAATGCACATGTGGCAGGTCCTGTCCCTCCTGTCGTACCTGCCATTCGCGTGTGCTTGTGGACAGGATGTGTGTTGTTGGTCTTCAGTGTATTGAGTGTTACGACGGCCGGGCCTTCCATCTCCTGGGACACTGCTCTCTGCCATGTGGCGGCTTCTGTTCCCTCTGCACATGTATGTCTGCTTGTCCTGCGGCACAACTCCACTGCCTGTTACTCTCCCACTGCATGTTTTCACTGCCGTTAGCCTGTTGTGGAATGTTTGGTGGTTTTCACTGCCTTTAAACCATCACATTGGGGGGTATCAGCTATCAGCTATCAGCTACCACGAGCCAGGCGTGGTGTCAAAGCACCACAGCCTGCATGCGCTCTATGCAGGGCACATGCCCAGCACTCAAGCGCAAGGTGGCCCAGGCCGCTCCCTCATTAAGAACTCGCAGGCCGTGTGTGACCCGAACACAGCATCCTGGCCATGGGGAAAAGCCGGGTGCTGCATCGCCTGGTGAGGCTTTTGGGCCCTTTGACAGTTTCTGTTTGTCCTGCAAGTGTCTGTCTATGCTGCTGTGTGTGTTCGTGTGTTCTGTATTTGTTTTCACTGCCTTTAGGCCAGCAAGTTGGGCATTGATAAGCAACCACGAGCCAGGCATGGTGTGAAAAAGCATCATAGCCTGCATGCTCTCTATGCAGGGCGCAGGCCCTGCAATCGATTGGATGGTGGCCCAGGCCGCTCCCTCGCTGGGAACTCGCAGGTCATCATTCATATGACCCGGACACAGCTTCCTGGCTAGGCCAGGTGCTGCATCACCTGGTGAAGCTATTTCCTGCCTTGTGGTGGCATTGGTTTGGCTGAGTGTGTGTACACTGCTGAAGTTGCATCAATGCACTGCTGCTTTGCAGATTAGTTATCTGATATGTGACTGAGCTGAAACTGTGGCTGATGTAGAAACACAGCAAGGTGCTCTATCATGTTGTAGTACATGTTGCAACTTGCACGGAAGCTGAGCAGCCATACCTGGGCGGGGATTGTGACAGCTGCCACATCAGCATTGCGAAAACGTTTCATGTGCGCAGGCAGCGCTGCAGCTTTGGCAAGAAGCTCAACTTGTTGCTGGAAGCACATTGCAGCTGTGCTTGCAGCTGCCGGCATACCATGTGCATTGCATACCAACCTTCAGAGTTGCTGCTGACAGGCGGTCCTTTCACACTCTGTAGTGCGCAGCTGCTATGGCTTTTGCTCAAACTGTCTGTGTTGCCGTATCACAGGCATGATTAAACGTCCGTGCAGCGCCACCTGTGTTTGGGCGGGAGCAGGTTACTTCCCGCCTGCGCCGCAAGGAATTGGCTTTACTGGCTTATCAATGCAACCATAACTAACGTAAAGCATAGTTATAGTAGTAAAAAAATATAAGAAGAAGGCGGCCACAGCTTGCAGCCTTTGTTCAAAATCGAACACATCATCAGGTTCAATGCACTTGAGCTTCGGAGCTCACACCTTTGCATAGGTACATGTTAAATATGCAGTGAATGCGTGAGCGAACTGAGGCAAGTGGCTTGTGTGCAGTTTGTAGCACTCAAGCAGCAGTCGTGCAGCACTGCTGGCATGCCCACGCCTTGAGCGATGCGCACATGTGCATGCACGCACATGCCAGCATTCTACCACTTTCAAGTGAGAGAATGCAGAAACATGTGCACAGCGGGGCCGGGCAGCTCAGCCTGACATGGCGTCGGTGCTGTTGCATCATGCTCAGCAGCACTGCTGCTGTGAAGCCATCGCATGATTCACACTGCACACGGACATCTTGAACACGCAGTCGAACATGGTTGCTGATGCCGAACTGACCAAACAGGGCATTCGAATTTCGGGGAATTGCGCAGCAACCTCCTTTATGCAGCATGGCAGCTGTACACACTATCATGTCATTCAATTCGACATGCCAGCTGTATTTGTACAGCAGCTGCAGGCATGGCCCATCAATGTTCAATCAGTCAGCAAGTCACATTTTGGTATTGATAATGTATACGGCACCGTGCCAGCCCTATTGGAACATTGGGGTTGCCCAACCTTTCAACTATTTCCCTTCCTGCCCCTGTGCCCGCGCGCACCCCCAACATGTTGCACAAACACTAGCCCAACCGCACAGAAATGCACAGTTGATGTAGCGACAGCGTTGTTGGGATGTTACATGACGGGATAGACAGCTGCAGCCACACACGGCTGCCCAGTTGCAAGCAACCCAGCTGCCAGCAGCATAACCACACCGCCACATGCACAAAGCAATGAGATCATGGCTGCTTGTCCTGCTTTGCTTTGAACTTGAGCGTCCCCGGCCTGCTTCCCTGCTGCTGCTGCTGCTGCTGGGCGCCTGCTGCGCCGCCGCCACTGCCAGCTGAACCCTGCTGCTGCTGCCCTGGAGGCCTCTTCAGCCCTCCTAACTTGATCTTCAGCCTGGGTGCACCACTCATGTTGCTGGCAGTGGGGCCTGCGCTGGCAGACGGCGCAGGCGCTGCTGCTGCTGCTGCTGATGCAGGTGAAGGTACAGCAGGTGGCGGGTTCAGCCGCGCTGGTAGTGCTGCAGGTGACTGGCCAGCCCCTGCTGCTGCTGCTGCTGCTGGTGGTCCTCCAGAGCCAGTGCTGCCTGCTGCTGCTGCTGCTGCTGCTGGTGGTGGTGCCAAACCCTTCACCTTGATCTTAGCCTTTTTGAAGGGCCTGGCAAGCACCGCCTGAGCTGCAGGTGCTGCAGCAGCACCTGCTGCTGCTGCTGGTGAGGGCGCTGCTGCTGGTGAGGGCGCTGCTGCTGCTGCTGCTGCTGCGGGTGCTGCTGGTGGTGTTGGCGAAGGCGCCGGCCGCTTTGTGCCAGCAATCCTGACACCCACATCACCTGCAGCAGGTGACGCTGCTGCTGCTGCTGGTCCTGATGCTGCCGTGAGTGCTGCTGCACCACTGGCAGGAGCGGGAGCTGCGCTTGCTGGGGCAGCAGCAGTGCTAGTCGCTGCACCTGGTGCAGCAGCAGCAGCAGCAGCAACGGCAGCAGCCCCGCCTGGAGGTGACAGCTTCTTCAGCTTTGTGATAGGCTTGCCACGAGGCAGGCCACTGGCAGTGAGAGCAGGGCCACTCTGAGCTGCTGCTGCTGGCACTGCTGCTGCTACTGAACCTGTTGGTGCTGCTGTTGTTGCTGCTGCTTGAATGCCTGCAGGAGCAGCAGGCGCGGCCTGAGCTGCGGCAGCGGCAGCAGGTACCTGCTGCTGCTGTGGCACTTGCTGTTGTTGCTGCTGCTGCTGTGGCGCTGCTGCTGCAGGCACTTGCGCAGCAGGCGATGCAGCAGCAACAGCAACAGGCTGTGGCGCTGCTGCTGCCGCCGCTGCTGCCTGTTCGGACCTGGGTGCTGCGCCTGCTGACATCACTGAGCTGCTGCTTTGCAGCACACTGCCTTGCTCAGCACCTGCAGAAGCAGCAGGTGCTGCCAGCCCAGCTGCAGAACCACTGGCAGTCTGCTGCTGCTGCTGCTGTGGTGCTGGTGGCATGCCTGCAGATGTTGTTGCTGCAGATGCTGCTCCGCCTCCGGATGCTGCTGCTGCTGCTGCCATTCCTGGCGTGCTTGGTGGCCGTTTGAGTTTGACGCCCAGTTTGATTTTGGTGATGGTGGTTGCGCCAGTCTGGTTGAGGGACATGCCACCTGCAGAAACAGATATGCGGCAAGCACAGGACGTTGCTGCGCAGGCTACTCAATGATACAGGTTATAGCCAGGCAATGCATCACCGGCAGCGGGAACGTGTGCCAAAGACAGCTGTTGCTGTTGCTGATGAATGAATAGGCTGTGATCTGGGGTGATGCCTGGTGGAAGCAGCCATGATGTGCCCAACAAAAGCGGATGGACAGTAAACACCTGCAGCAACAAGGCACGCGGGAACACCCAAGATGAACTGCAGGCTGGCTGCACAACATTGCATGACAACACTCAGCGCTCTCCCACGACACAGCCCATGACCAAGCACAGCGAGCAACAGCAGCAGCATGTGACGAGCCCTGACAGTACACACAGCCGCACCTGCAGAGGCTGCAGGCCTGCTGCTGCGAGCTCCAGCTGCTCTGCCGCCACCTGCCACTCTAGGCATTTTGACAATGCGCTTGCATTCAAAACCGCTCCAATGCACTCAGCAAGATCTAGAACACCAGGTTGCAATTCAATGCACAGCAACCTCCAAGGCATAGCAATACAGCAGGCACGGCGACAGCAAATACTACACCCCGAGTGCAACACACAGCCGCACCTGCAGAGGCTGCAGGCCTGCTGCTGCGAGCTCCAGCTGCCCTGCCACCCCCTGTCACTCCACTGGGTGCAGCGCCACCACTGGCAGCAGGGCCCTTGGTAGGAGTAGCACCAGCAGCAGTGAGGCCTGCTGCTGTGTGAGCTGATGCTGCTGGCAGCAGGGCCTCCTCCTCCTCTTCCACACGCTCTCTGCAAACGTGTCACAACAATATGTGCAACACATTGTTATACTGTTACAAGTGTGTTAGTCACATGGCGGGCTTGGAGTCATTCTCATTGGAGTGATTGCGCACCGCTCTGCATCCGTCCCCAGCAGCAGCATGCATCACCTCGCAGACACACAGAGCACATGAACCCTGCCAACCAATTGAAACAACAGATAGAAAGCCAACTTCGAGCCAAGTGGACCAACCTGTACAGTGTGGCGGGCTGCCCAGCCAGTTTCTGCAGCAGCATGAATGCCAGCTGCCTTACAGCCGGCTCCTCATGCCTCCACATCAGCTGCTGCAGCGATAGCAGCGTTGCCACACTGACTGGTAGCACAGGCTTGGATACAGCGGCAGCAGCAGCCGCTGCTGCTGCAGATGCCGCCTTGGCTGCTGCTGAGGCAGCAGCAGAAGCTTCTGCTGCAGCTGTGGCATCTTGCTCAGCTGCCGCTGCTGCTGCTGTTGCTGCCGCTTGATTACTGCCATCTGCCGGGGCAGCAGCAGGTGCAGCAGCACCTGCTGCAGCCTGCTCAGTTGGAGCTGCAGCATCTGGTGCTGCTGCTGCTGCTGGGTCAGCTGCAGCTCCAGTAGCACCAGCTGCCGCTGCTGCTGCATCGCCTGCTGGTAATGCTGCTTGTGCGGCAGGGTCAGCAGCTGCAGCAGCAGCGGCAGCAGGATCTGCTGCAAACACTGCAGCACTTGCAGCTGCTGTGGCTGCTGCTGCCGCAGCTGCCGCCTCTGCCGCAGTAGCAGCAGCCGCTGCAGCTGCCGCCTCTGCCTCTGCTGCTGTTGCTGCCGCTGCTGCAGCAGCCGCTGCTGCTGCCAGCATACCATCAGGCAGTAATGCTGCTGGGCTGAGTTCATAAGACCCCTGCTGCTCCAGCTTGGCCACAAGCAGCAGTGCCTCCTTGAGTATGTTAACTCGCATTGCAGCAGAAGCCTCCTGCTGCAGCAGCTGCAGCGCTGTGCCTAGCACTGCATCTAGCAGCAGCGGCGGCTGGTATGCCAGCAGCTGCTGCAGCAGGTCGCCGTACCTGGCTTGCAGCGCTGCTGCTTGCGCTGCAGCAGCAGCAGCAGCTGCAGCTTCTGCGGTTGCATCGTAGCTGTGATGATGCAGTGTGTCAGCTGCTGCAGCAGCGAATGCGCTGCCGTCCGCTGCAGTGCCTGCTAGTTGCTGCTGCCGCTGCTGCTGCTTCTCATCAACATCCATAGCATCTGAAGCTGCAGCAACAGGCACAGCTGCTGCTGCCGCTGCTGCTGCCGCCTGCATTGCTGCTGCTGCCAGGCTCCGCAGAGCTGCCTCTGACTGCGCTGCTGCCACCCGCAGCAGGCAGCTGTATGCAGTTGCCTTCATCTGCCCACCTCTCACACTGCTGCTGCTGCTGCTGCTGCTGACCCCTGCTGCTGCTGTGCCAAGTCCTGGCCCTGTGTATGACAGCAGCAGCTGAGCCACTTGGTCAAGCACTGCTGCTGCTGCCGGGTGCTGTAGCTGCACTGCTAAGTTGGTTGCTGCAGTGAGGCATGCACAGCCCAGCACTGCATTGTGTGTGGTAACAACTTCCTCGTGTGCGAGCTGGCGGTCAATCTCGTGCAGCACCTGCAGCAGCAGCAGCAGCAGCAGCAGCAGCAGCAGCGGAAACAACACATGGCTGCCGAGCAGTGTGCGTTCACCACTTCTTCGTGTGCCAGCTGGCGGTCTATTTCATGAAGCACCTGCAGCAGCAGCAGCAGCAGCAGCAGCAGCAGCAGCAGCAGCAGCAGCAGCAAGATATAAACAAGAGGCTGCTGAGTTGTGTGTGGTCACCACTTCTCGTGTGTCAGCTGGCGGTCGCCCTCGTGCAGCAGCAGCAGCAGCAGCAGCAGCAGCAGCAGCAGCAGGAGCCAACCATAACATTGCAGACTGGTGCAGCCAAGCCCTGTGTGCAGTAGCAGCCCACATGATACGTTGATTCGCACGGCAGTCAAGCACATAGCAAAGTACACGCGCAACACACTGTCTGCCACGTTTGTAACACACTTCTCACCCTTGCCAACTCTGCCGTGTTTTGTTGCCGCAGCTGACCCGGACTTGCCACCAGGCCTGCCAGCCAGCGGCCATCATCCAGCACGGTGCACATCAGCAAACACCACAACCCACGAGGCTCTTTCAAAGGGCTGCTGCCAAGCGTGCCGTGCTGTGGCAGCCAACACGGCATGCGGGCGTACACAGCAACCCACACGCGTACAAAGAATCACTGGTAGCAGTTCACGCACGCTCACCTTGGCCAGCTCAGCCGTGTTTCGCAGCCTCAGCTGGCCCAGCGCCGCCACCAGGCCAGCCCCCCAGTAGCCACCTTGCACACGACACAGCAACACAAAGAAACGCTACAAACACGCAATATCTATAAGGCCGCTGCCAAGCCTGCTGTGCAGTGACAGCCAACTAGACACTCCCGCCTCGCACACAGCAGCCACAGTGCGATTAGCAAACACGCACACACCGCCTGACGCATGTCGAATTCACCTTTGCCAACTCGCCAGTGTGCCGCAGCCGCAGCTGCCCCAGACCTGCCACCAGGCCTGCCAGCCAGTGGCCGTCATCCAGCGGGTTGCTGCTGTTGTCATTGCAAGCGAGCAGCTCCAGCAGCAGCGCCAGCACTTGCGGCGGCGTGAAGCTGCAGGTGAACAAAGCAGCAGCAGCAGCAGCAGCAGCAGCAGCAGCAGCAGCAGCAGCCCTGTGTGTGAGATGATGGGGGCAGTAGCAACAACATCAGCAACAGCAGCAGCTGGCTGTTGTCATTGCAGGCAAGCAGCTCCAGCAGCAGCGCCAGCACTTGCGGTGGCGTGAAGCTGCAATCACAGGCGGCAGCAGAAGCAGCAGAGACCTGGCCTTCACCTGGCATGCATGGATGCGATCTTTCTGATTCACCAAAACATGCACCCCCATGATCTCAAAACCCGCAAAGATGCCGCAACCTGTTACGCCTGTCGCCACTGACAGCCTTGCAGACTGCAGCCATAAAAGAAGCACAAATTGCCACCAGCACATGCATTGTCTTGCTCACCCCTCGGCGTCCCGTACAGCAGCCAGTGCAGCAGGCAGCGCCTGGCTCAGCAGTGCTTCGCCCAGGTCTTGAAAGCTGTTGGGGCGCAGCAGTCCGGTCAGGGGGTCATACAGCCGCTCCCTGCAAGTGCAAGCGGCAGTTGGGTGGGCGGCAAAAACACAAAAGCTGCTTAGGAATTGTGCAGCTGTGACACAAGCAGCAGCTCCCTGCGAGTAGCAGAAGCAGTACAGCAGCGGGGTGACAGGAACCCTGATCAGGGCTCAGCAGTGCCTCCCCCAGGTCTTGGAAGCTGTTGGGCCGCAGCAGCCCTGTCAGCGGGTCGTACAGCCGCTCCCTGGCAGCAACAAGGCATGGGCAGCAACACAGCGGTGCAACATCTGGTTCAACTAAAAACGAGAATGAATGCGTGTTGATCAGCTGTGATGCGTTAAGCATCAAGGATTGCACAAACGCTCCCTGCGAGCAGCACCAGCAGCAAAGCAGGAGTGTCATTTGACATGTGGTTACAGCTCAGCAGCGAAACCCCAGGTCTTGGAAGCTGTTGGGCCGCAGCAGCCCCGTCAGCGGGTCACACAGCCGCTCCCTGCAAGTGACAAGAGACACAGAGTAAAGCAGTGGCGCTCGTTGCACGGAACCAATGTATAAGCGATCCAAGCCCTTGTCATGCATCATGCATTCCAAGTGTGTACATCATCATGGTTGCGGCGCTAGGGACAAACCGGGTGTAGGCAAAACAACGCACCGCGTGTAAGCGATGAGCTCCCGCAGCGGCCGGTCCCCTCTACACACAGCTGACGCGCGCCCCAGCGCAAGCGCAGCATCCACGCGCACCCTGCAGCGTCAGCAGCAGCAGCAGCAGCAGCGGCAGGACAGCTTCGGTTGCTGCGTTATGCACAGTTGACTGCAGAACAGACTGATTTGCTTGCGTGAAACATAGTGCTGCCCAAAGTGGTGGCCTGGCATAGTGCAGCCCACCGGCAACACTAGGCCAGAGTACTTTTCTACTCAACACACCGACCAATACCGCAGGCACATTGCTCAACAGCATATCACGTTGCGGCAACGTACTGTTGCTGCTGCTGCTGCTGCTGCTCCTTTTCCACTGGTCCTTGCACACACCAAACCTGCAGAAGACCTCGGTTTTGCGCATGACGCCTCCCAGCACTGAGCACAGCAGAATACCCGATGTGTTATTTCCCGTAATTTTCGTGAAAGCATGCTGCGCAGCGCACCTGCAGAAGACCGCGGGGTTGCGCATGACTCCCGCCAGTCCTGTGGCGATGTAGTCAGACATGGCCTGGCTGCCTGACCCCCACCCACACTACCCTTGGTTCCAAAATGCTCAACAGCAGACTGCTTGCATTGTCTGTTCTGCTGTTGCTGCTGCTGCTTGTGCAACATAATCGTTGCAGGCAGGACACCTACCTGCAGAAGACCGCGGGGTTGCGCATGACTCCCGCCAGTACTGTGGCGATGTAATCGGACATGGCCTGGCTGCCTGGCCCCCACCCACACTACCCTTGGTTCCAGAATGCCCAACAGCAGACTGCTTGCATTTTCTGTTCTGCTGTTGCTGCTGCTGCTTGTACAACATGAGCGTTGCAGGCAGGACACCAACCTGCAGAAGACCGCGGGGTTGCGCATGACGCCTCCCAGCACTGAGCACAGCAGAATACCCGATGTGTTATATCCCATACTTTTCGTGAAAGCATGCTGCGCAGCGCACCTGCAGAAGACCGCGGGGTTGCGCATGACGCCCGCCAGCACTGTGGCGATGTAGTCAGACATGGCCTGGCTGCCTGGCCCCATCTGGCGTGACAGCCCCACCACCGCCTGCGCCTGAGCCACCACATCCTTGCTGTGCTCCAGCTGCAAAAGGTGACAGCGCAGGGCAACACAAATCAACTGGAGTCAGATCAAAGTACAGCAGGCGAAAGCCCCACCACCGCCTGCGCCTGAGCCACCACATCCTTGCTGTGCTCCAGCTGCGACAAGAGGGTGCAGGGCAGCACAAAACAAATGGAGTCAGATCAAAGTACAGCAGGCCACAGCCCAACCACAGCCTGCGCCTGAGCCACCACATCATTGCTGTGCTCCAGCTGCAGCAATGGAACAACAGCAGGGCGTTGACACATTTGCAAGCCGGTGCGTAAAACAAAGCAGGTTGTGCCTGCGCATGAGCAACCACATCCTTGCTGTGCTCCAGCTGCAACATGACACGGCAGCAGCAAGCGAAACATAGCATGTGAGCTCAGGCTTCCCAGACGCAGATCGCATTGAAGGTCAAAGCTGCAGCCTGTGCCAAGGCCACCACGTGCTTGCTGTGCTCCAGCTGCAGCAATGGAACAACAGGGCCGCGCAAAAGAGAAGGTAAGGCAAGGCAGGCGGCACAACGTCTTTGCGTGCTCCAGCTGCAAGATGCCAAAGCAGCAGCAAACGCACTAGAGCATGTGAACTCAGGGGTTCACAAAACTGAATATTTAGGTTATTTAGATTACTGAGGTTATTTAGATCCTAAGTTGTAGCCTGCGCCTGTGCCACAACATTCTTGCTGTACCCCAGCTGCACAAGAATAGCGCACGGGAGCCCAACAGGCACAGCACAGCAAACGCATCTAGAATCCAGAGCACGGCGCTTGCTACTTTCAGCCCCTTTCAAACCACATGTAAGGCCCACTGTGCCCGTTTATATTCTCCAACATCACACAACAGCGCTGGCCGCACCTGCAGCGCCCACCAGTGTGCAGGCTGGCGCAGGCTGACCGCAGCCAGCCATTCCTGGCCACTGTCCAGCACACATCAGCAAACCATAGACAACAGCAACGCTGGCGCACCGTGTGCCGCCTTTCAAACAGCATAGGTTTCTGCCACGCCTGAATGCCTGAGCGCAATCATCCAGGAAGATAAATCACGAAAGCACCAAATAATCTTACACGCACCTGCAGCGCCCACCAGTGTGCAGGCTGGCGCAGGCTGACCGCAGCCAGCCACTCCTGGCCGCTGTCCAGCGCCACCCACAGCACAGGGATACCCCGCAGCTCCGCCTCACTCACATCCAGCTCCTCAGCTGCACCTGAACACAGCAGATGATGTGGCAAATAATGTGAGACAAGGTGCAGGAAAGCAAGCTGTGCAATGCCGTGCATCTCCCCTTACACTGACGTCCAGATCTACGCTGCACGTGTAAGGCAGACGCAGAGGATGAACAGCGCAAACGTGTCAGAATGACTGCTGCCACGACATGGGCACCCTTGCAGCTCAGCCTCACTCACATCGATTGATCGATTCTCATTGATAAAATCTATGAAACCAGATGTTCGTAGCTTCGAACCCCACCTGCTGCCCAAGAGGGTGCGCCGCGCGCGCCACGCCCGCCGCCGCCCGCTGCTGCGCGCTGCTGGCGGCGCCGTTGGTCGCCAAGCTTGCTGCCAACCTTGAGCTCGTGCAGCGAGTAGCAGGCAGTTGCGCCAACCTGCACATGTGTGCAGCAGCCAGCGCGCAGCAGAACACATACACACAGCAGGAACACGTGTGGGAAGGCATGGCAATGATCCGCACCAGAATTACAGGACAGTGACCGACATGAGACTATGGTGCACAGGTAGCAGATATCGGCCGCTGCATGTACCTGAGCAGCATAAGCAAGCAATGCATGCACACTTTGTTACAGCTTTGTTATATCACTAACACCCACCTGTATGGGGTGCTCCTCCAGCACATCAAGCTCCCTCACAAGAACCTTCAGCTGGCAAGTCGGCACGCCAGCCTGAACCCCAGCAGCCACTAAACCCTCAGGACCGCCAGGCAAAACCCCAGGCGGCAAAACCTGCTGCTGCGCAGCCGCCGCAACTGCAGCTGCAGCAGCAGCAGCAGCAGCGGCTTGCACGCCTGGCGGCAGTTCTGCTGCTTTCAGCGCGCCGCGCATGACTGCCTTGCTGCCAGATTGGCGCAGCGCCAGCTGCAGCAGTGAGCGCTTGGGGTCCCAGGTAAGGCCGGCAGTGAGGTGAGGCATGCCTGCAAGTTGATGTATGCAAAACAACAACAATGATTGTTGATATGGGCTGTAAGCAGTGGTGGGATTATCTAAGCTTTCTTTGGTCTTGCACGTAACAGGCCAGGTATATGAGATGAGCAGGAGAAGTGCTGTATATGGTGGAATGGTGCTGGGAAAGCACGCACATCATCACAGAAACTCCAGCCACTCTGAGGCAGTACATACAGCAGCAGAAGACACACACAAGGTGCCCTTGCCGCACCTGTGCCGTGCACCCAGCGGTCAAAGAACCCCGGCGCTTCCTTCTTGAACCCTTGCTTCTTGCCCATCTGCTTCTGGAACTTGGCTGTGCTCATCAGCCGATCTGCAACACCCCCGGCAGCAGCAGCAGCAGCAGCTGCAGCGCCGCCGCCTGATGCTGCTGATGGCGGCACAGCAGACACGCCTCCTCCAGATACTGCCGGAGCGGCAGCAGCAGGGCCAGAGATACCCGGGTTGCCTGCGCTTGCTGCAGGCTTGGCAGGAGCTGGGCTGACTGCTGCTGCTGCTGTTGCTGTTGCGTCGGCTGGCGAGAGTGCATTGCTGGCTGCCAGCTTGGCTCCATTTACAAGGCGCTCAAGCGCCCGCCGCAGCTCGTCCTCGCCTGCAGGAAAAGAACAAGCGAAGTTGTGCGTTCGCGCTCAATCAACCACCGCAGCTCCTCTTTGCCTGCAGCAAACGCGCACATGCTGTCAGCACACACACGCATCCAGACTCACCGATGCGCCGCTCCAGCATCTGTATCACTGCTGTTGCTTTCCAGCACAGCGCGCTGCAGGGGTCCAGCTCCTGCGTGCCGTGCAACCTGCCCCAGGCTGCGGTGACGCCCCTGTCGCCACCCCGCACCACAGGACTCAGCGGCGGCAGCTGCTCGCCATCATCCACCAAGGCCAGCGCAACACGCTCCTGCAAGATCAAGAGGGTTCAAGGGCGTGAAACTGTTTGTCAGCGCATGGCATCAATCTAGATTGTGCAAGCGTGCGACAGGGCTGAGCGGCGGCAGCTGCCCGCCGTCATCAAGCAGAGAGCACAACAGTTGCCTGCCAGCGGCGGCGCCGCAGCTCGTTGCTGCCGGTCAGCATGCCCAGCACTTCCAACGTCCCAAGCATGAGGTTACATACCTCTTTACATGTTATCCAACCCGCACACCTGCCAGCGCCTGTACTGCAGCTCGTTGCTGCCGGCCAGCGTGCGCAGCGCCAGGCCCTGCAGCCAGCCTGCGAGGCCCGCCAGCAGCCAGCCATCTTCCGGCCCTTTGGGCAGCAGCAGCACGCCAAAGTACCTGAGAGCAGCAGCAGCAGGTGAGTTGGCAGCATGTGATTCAGCAGCAGCCAGCCATCAATAGGGCTACACTGCAGTAAACAAACCGCTTGAGCGGCCCAGTCAGGTGTTCAGCGGAAACGATGCTGAATTGCCTGCTGCTGCTGCCGCCGCCACAGGCGCACCCAGTGATCCGTTTCCACTGCATGATGTCCTCAGAACTCACTGTGCAGCCAGCCCAGACGCCAGCGCAGCCGCTGATGTCAGGCGCGGCTCCAGCAGCAGGCTGTCATGCACCAGCAGCGCCTCACTTAAAAGGATGCTGCCGCAGCCAGCCTGCAGCAGTAGCAGCAGCAGGTGTTAGGAGGAACACGGTCAAGCGACACAGACTTGCGTGGGAGCTGCTGAGACACTTCTTCTATGTCCCGCACCTGCCACGAATGCATCGTCAGCCTGAGCAGGCAGGCGGACCACCTACCTCATCCTGCACCTATAATGCGCGTAACATGAGCATGCACAGCTATCTGTACACACCCGCACCTGCCACGGCTGCACCATCAGTGCCTCAGGCAGCACAGCCACCTGCAGGTGCCCCCAAGGTAGGCTGCTGTTCAGCACCTTGCCACATGCACGCAGCAGCACCCCCAGCGGCTTCAGCGTATCAGCCAGCAGCCGCAGCCGCTCATGACTAATGCCATGCTGCGATGAGGCGTTGTTGTTGGCTGCATCAGAGGCTGTGGCACCGCTGGCGTTCGCTTTTGGACCTGCTGCTGCTGCTGATGCACCAGGAGCTGAAGGTTTGCTGCTGCCGGCGTCGTTGCTGCTCCTGCTACCTGGATGCTGACTTGCCTGCGTGCTGCCATCCGCAGCAGCAGCAGCATGGTCTGCTGCATCTTTCAGCGCGAACACATTGATGATGGGCGCGCCAGGAGGCAGCGCTGCGCCTGCAGTGCCTGCTGCTGCCAGCAGCTCGCCGTATGGCATCACCGCAAACTGCCCCACAGCAATGCTCAGCTGGCTCGGCATTACCGGTGTCTGCACTGCATACTCAAACGTGCGCGCAACAACCTTGCCGGCACTGCTGCTACTGCCGCCAGTAGAAGCATCACCAGCAGTTGCTGCTTCATCGCCGGCGGTTGCTGCTGCTGGCATCGGGGCCATCATGCACGTCTGCTGCAGCAGCTGCCCACTGCAGACAGCCATGAAGCTTGCAGGAACTGTGACGTGCAGGTCAAACGTGTAAGGCAAGCAATGCGGAGCTCCAGGGCTGTAAACATGCAGCGGGCTGTCTACACAGGGGAACCAGCCGCGGGCCCTTTTTAGTACAGGGTTTGCCACCAAGCAGTTGCCCTGACTCAGCAGCAAAGTGTCGCTGCTGCTGCTGCGTGGCTTGCTGAAGGCAATGGTGATGGTCACCTGCTGCTGCTGCTGCTGCTGCTTGTTGGCACCTGCCTGCTGCTGCTGCTGCTGCTTGGTGGGTGTGACTGTAGGCCCTGGTGTGCCTGTTGCTGCTGCTGCTGCTGAAGTGCCTCCTTGGGTGCCATCCTTGCTTGCTGCTGCTGGTGCAGGCGAGGCAGCGTCAACCGCACCAGCAGCAGCAGTACCACCAGTAGCACCTGACACTGCTGCTGCTGCTGGTCCAGGAGTGCTAGCTTTGCTGGCCTCCTGCCCCGTTGCTGCTGCTGCTTGCGATGCTGCTTTCACAGGCGTGCCATGTGCAGCCGCTGCTGCCGACACCTCCTGCTGCTGCTGCTGCTGCTGCTGCTGCTGCTGCTGCTGCTGCTGCTGTTGCTGCGGCAGTGTGATGAGCAGCCCCGGCTCCTGCTCCCTGTGCAAGAGCCGCACATACTGGTCGTATGCATGCTCGCTGACTGAGCTGATGCCGGCGCTGCCTTTGTGCAGCTGGTCAATGGTCAACTCAGGCAGCACTTCTGAGGGGTACTGCTGCAGCTTGAACTGCAGTCAAACAGGGTTTGCGGCGGCGGAAGGAGAGGCGAGAACAACGTGTGTGTGCACTATGGCAGGGTGCGGGGGATGCTTGCAGGAGCTTCATGCTTGCTTGCAGGATGCTTGGGGATGCCTGCAGCTGCGCCACTCACAAGGAGCTTTGGGTGGCAGCCAATCGCGTGTTATTATTAATGCTTATTGTGCTAAGGCTAGGCAGTATGTGTGGACGCCTGCTATCTGTCTGAATCAACACGGGGCTGTGTGCTGCATGTGTGCTTGGCCTGCCTGCTACATTGCACTGTGCACTGCTGCACTTCACCAATCACTGCTGCTTTCAGCAGCTAGCTCGTGAGCCTCTTATCTTTGCTGCATAGCTGCCAGTGCACAGCTGCCCTATACAAGGGCGCACCTCTGCAGCAACTCCATCCACTGCCACGCTGTGTATGTCCAGATTGAAGCAGTGCAGGCCCACTATCTGCTGCCCAGGTGACAGCACCACCTTGAGCTCCGTCCGCCTGCGGTAACAGACAGCCAACAAACATTATGCGGGTAATTTTGTGCTGTAGCGGCCGCTGCTCATGCTGCTGCCTAGCTAGCAGGGCAGTACAGCAGTGCAGCATGCAGCAGTGTGCTGTGGCAGGTGTTGCGCGACTGATCGTGAGGCCGGTGATCGGTGCTACTTACCCTGACCATGTCCGCTTTCTTGGATTGACGGACACGTGCACGGCCTGGTGCACCGGGCTGGGCAGAGTGCCACTCATAACTGGGACTGCTGCTGTTGCTGCTGCTGCCTCATGCAACTCATGTTATTGAGTAAACATTCGACATCAAGCATGAAAGACATGAAATCACCAGCGTTCGGCTTGACTTGCTGAACAGCAAGAACAAGAGCAGCTTGCTCACAACATCTCGGTGTTCGAACTAGGACGGGCTGCAGCTCTGCGTTTCTGTGCAGCTACGCTTAATTTGACATTACCACGAACCGAGTGTGATCCAGCAATGCCGAGCATCCAGAAGTAGCAATGGGTGTGCCTGGCCAGCTGACCTGGCAGTCAAGAACCCCAAAGCATGTAACACTTCTTCAGCTGTAGCATCCCAGTTACCAGGGGCCACGCGTGAGAAGTCCTTTCCAGAGTATAAAATTTATTTTAACATAACTTGCAGAACTACAATGCAGCAGAGTATAGCTGCTGGCACCACTTTCACCAGGTTCACAGCACTGGATGCAGCTGAGCTGGCACAGTCAGAGTATATAAGATCCTGAAAGAGGGAGCAGGCCGCTGAGCAGCGCAACTGCAAATCCACACCTAGTCCCACAACTGGCATCTTGCAACGCCATAAAGCCAGCAAATCTCATGCAGCAGCTTGACGCTGTGCTCCAGCAGGAGCGTCGTTCAACTCAATGTAGACAACTTCCTGGTGGAAGTCTTTTCAAGCGCAGCTGCCTGCAGGCTTGCACCCTAGGTGGCAGATCTCAGAAACTCTAGCTACCCCAGCCAGGGAGCACTATACCAGGCATAACATGCTGTGCATGGTGCACAACATGCTCATGCCATGGCTCCAAAACTAGCGCTAGGACAAGGTCTTGAACAAGATGGATGACATGATCACTTTTATGAAGCAGGCACCTGCTTTGGTGGCTGCTTTTGTGCACTGCTGCTATCTGATGCGGTGTCACCCGGACACTGATCCTGAGGTCCTTCTGTCCTCTCAGGCTATTGCTCAAGCTATTGATGATGCTGATGAGTTTTTTTCTGCGATTTCGTCTGACGGTTTGGACGATGATGAGTTGTTCTTCGATGTTTCCTCCCCCGATGAGCCTCTCGTTGGCTCCTGACTGGGGTTCCCACTCCTCGTTGACTGGAGCATGTAATGTAATGTATGGATCACCTGTATATCAAAATAACTACTGCTGCTGCTGCTGCTGCTGCTGATTCGAAGCTGTAAGCAGCCTGGCTGCTGCAGCAGAGCGCTCCGCCATGTGACTGCCACCGCCTCATTGCCGGGTGACGTGCAGCACAGTAACGCGTACATCTTCACTGAAGGAGGCTGCGACTGCTGTGGTGATGCGCGCGTGCTGGACTGGCGCTGCTTGCACCTCCACCAGCACCACCTCAAGTATCTGGCACGTCAGTTGCAGCAGTTGTTGGTTGAGCAATGGCGGTGCAGAAAGGAAGCGTCAGCAGCATACGTGTCATGGGGTGCCACGTTCATGAACGCTATGGCAACAGATGCAGCTCCTTGCAGGAAATGTACCATTTGCATCCTGCAACGTGCTCCAGCCGACGCCAGCAAAGATTGCACTTACAGCAGGCCACTTGGCTAACGTCGAGCATCACATCAGCACTGCCACCCTGCATACTGCTGCAACGCCGCCAACATCAGTGATTTGTGAAAATCCCATTAAAACCATGCGTCTAGGTAGATGTGGCCAGTCGCAAAACCACTACCTGTGTAACTATGCCCTCACCTGATCATAGCTTGGCAAGCAGCCACCCACAATGCCTCCCACTGCAGCTGCCTGCAGCGGCGGCAGCCCTGGGTTGTGTGCAGCGGACTCGATGTAGCCGCCAGCAGCAACACCACCGCTGCTGGTGACGAATGCGACTCCAGAGGGGCAGTGCGTGTATGGCGAGTAGGACTGCACAAACAATACAAGCACAGCAGTGAAACACAAAAGGATGGGCGGAGTCAGTGGTTGCCATGCTTGAGCCTGCATGGCTTGCAGGACAGCCCGGGGTTGTGTGCAGCGGACTTAATGTAGCAGCCAGCAGCAACACCACCGCTGCTGGTGACGAGCGCGACACCGGAAGGGCAGTGCGTGTATGGCGAGTAGGACTGCACAAACATTTGAAGCACGGCAGTGACAAAGCACGGGCCCAGTAAGTGGTTTGCCATGCTTGAGCCTGCTCTGGCTTGCAAGCACACCCTGCGGTGTGTGCCTTTCACCAACATTGCTTGCAGCTGCTTACCGCCCGTGCCGCTTGCAGTGCTGCCTCTGCTGCTCTCTGGAAGCCCTGGTCGTTCCCACGCTGCTGCAGCACCTCCTGTGCATCAGCGGTCCATGCCAGGCTATGCTGCTGCTGCTCCAGCAGCAGTGGCGCAGATGGATCCTCAAGAAGGTCGAGGGGGCCAAACCTGCAGGTGTTGAGTGAGACAAGCAGTGCAGGCAGTCTGATGATGCACACATGGATGCTGCGCTGGCCACAGGGAGCAGGTTCAGTAGGCCAAACCTGGCAAGTCGCAACTACAAGCGGTGCAGGTGTGCTTGTGGTTAGTCAGTTCACATGCGCGCTTTTGCTGAACAGAGCATATGCGCATTGCAGAATCACTGCTGCATCAGGCAAGACAGCAGAGACGTGCGACATGACGATGTATACTGAGACCTGCGAAGCACTGCACATGACAAGCAGTAGGATTGATATCAAAGCAGCAGTGTGAGCTGCCAGCATCACGCACCTTGCAGGCAGCAGCTGTGCCAGGCTGAAGACCTCAGGCTCATCATGGCCCCTGTAGCCAAACACAAAGCGCACACGGTCCTGCGAGGAGGCAGCAGCATGCAGCAGCTGGATGAGACTGGTGGCTTTGGAGGCCGCCTTTCTTCGGCAGCCAACAACAAAGCGCACACGAAACTGCAGAGTGACAGCAGCAGGCGGCAGCGACTCGTGCAGAGGTCAACATGGGCCGCTACGTAGCGCAATGTCTGCTGCTGTGACACACATACAAGTGCTACAATCCCGTTGAAGTCAACTGGCTGTGCTTCAGTCGCATGCTTCTCGGCTTGCACACAAAGCCTTTAACAAGAGCGTGGCAACAGCCACACAAGCGTGCACGACTGAACCGTGTCGGCTGCTGGTTGCTGCTTGCTCACCGCGAAGGCCAGCTCGCTATAGAACTGCCTGCAGTGCCCGCTTGCATGATCATGGCATGATGAACGTGTTGGGTTGCTGCTTGTCAAGCCACGCAAGCTGTGTGCTCCCGCGCAGGCCAGCTCGCTATGCAACGTCCTGCAGTGACCACATGCATGATCATGGCAGTGATGATGATAGTGCTGAGCTGCTGCTTGTCGCGCCAGGCACGCTGCTTGCTCACCGCACATGCCAGCTCGCTGTAGAACTGCCTGCAGTGCCCACATGGCGCTGCGCTGATGGCCAGGCTCTGCAGCACGCGCTCCTGGTGCAGCAGCAGGTTTGCCAGCAGGAACTGCTCCCCATGCACCTGCATCAAACGCCAGTTGGCAAAATACATCAATGTTGAAGAACTCAGCTTGTACATGCTGCAACTGTTGCGCGTCGTACGTTGCAGGGGACCAGCAGCACGGCGGTGACACTTGGGTTTGGGTGTGCTCTGAACTGCTTTCTGCGCATTAATGCTGGACAGCATGCCGTAACATGTCATTGGGCAGCTGGATTACTCGTGACGCCTTTGTAGCTGCGCTGTGACCAGCGTCTGCAGGCAACTCACCGACTGGTTGAGGGCATTGCCAGGCATTTCAAGGTTGCAGCCAATGTATACAGCACCAGAGCCTCCTAGACCAACAGCCCTGCAAGCAACCAGGCACGGCATGGCACAGGAGGGCATGGTGTGGCAGCAAGCACAGCACGCGGAGCAGTTCATCTTGGAGCCCTGCAAACACTGCTTCCCTTCTAACAGGGGGCAGGGAAACGCGCGGAGATCGTACATAAGACGCTGCTAAAGCTTGTTATGTGCACCATGAGGCATCACTTAAATTGCCGCAGCAGCTGCAACTTGAAGCTACACTTGTACTGCTGTGCGTCATGCAAGGACGCATGGGGCACCTACCGCCACCTGCCACATGCACACATGCATGACCAGCCTGCCACAGCTGCAGCAAAAGAGAACCAGCAAGCTGGCAAGCACTAAACTTTGACATCACCTCACACCAAGATGACTCACCCCACTTTGTAGTGTGAGATGAGGGGCCGGGCTTCCTGGGCTGCCTCGTCCAGGATCGACAGCAGCAGCGTGTCCATGCTGCAGCCTGCAGCCTGCTGCAGCTGCTTCACCTCCTCTGCAGGAATGACAAACCTGCCCCGTGCAGCTGCTGCGATCTGCTGCAGTGCATCGATCTGCGTAGTGCCAGTCATTGCCCAGGGCTCTTACAAGCGGTACTGCCTCTGCTGTAGCTGTTGCTGCTGCTGGCGCTCTAGGCACGGGTACGCCTTGTGGAGTTGCTACCAAAGAAGCCTGCAGGCGTAGCAACGAAGTTTTGGTTTTGATCAGAACAACCATGCAGAGCAGCTCATCACAGGCATGCTTTGCAGCAGCACCCCACCTGAGCAGTACCAATTCTGCAGCGATCGCTTCCGACTACGGTTCCTTTACGCTCTCTGATAACGTTTGCCAGGACCACCACTGCTAGCGCGGCCTGCTGCGATCTCGGGGGTATGGTTGATGGGTGTTGATGGGTGAAAATGGGTAGGGTTGATGGCTTGATGGAGTCACCAGACAAGTTTCGGCAGAATTGTTTCAAGAATCCACTAAATGTGCTTAGAGCTGTTATGGGAATTGATCCAAGCTTACCAGGCTGGTGCAAGTAAACTTGTTCAAACAGATCGTCCTTACTCTGTGTTCAGCTGTAGTTAGGCATGAAAATTACACTGACACAATTTGAGCTTGTAGATTATTTGTTGGGGAAAGCTGCTGACAGCAATACGAAAGCCCACCCAAACCCTGCACCACCCTGTCACCAGCTTGGTCACCCTGCCTGTCTGACAGGAGGTAGATGGGTGCTGTAGGGAGCTCTGAGAGGTCACAGTGGAGTAAACAACACTTTTCTGTTCCTCATTTTGATAGCATTTGTCAGCCGGCACCAACCACCTCCCGCAGCAGCAGCATGACGGAAGAAGTCGAGGCTGCAGCTCCTGCAGCCCCTGTAGGTGTGAAAGAACATTCATGTGGAGATGATGATGGCCACACCACCTACCCTGCAGCCCTCGCAAGCCAGGAGGCCGTTTGCGAAGATGGAGAGCTGTTCACGAGGCTGTTGCAGGATCTTAACGCCAAGCTGCAGACAGCGCAGCCCAAGAAGTACAGGCCGAGCAAGTATCGTGTACCAACCGGTAAGTGCGGCCAGGCAACCGCTGGCAGGGCTGGGAGCAGGCAGGCAGCTGAGGCCTAGGTGTTAGACAATGTACAGACAAGGCCTTGAGTGGCATGTGCACTGGTCTGACGTGCGTTGGGTGTCGTCTACAGCTGCTGAATCATCTAACAGCGGGCAGACAATGGCTGCTCTCAGTCAAGCAGTTGGTGACCTCAGGCATATGCCTTGCTCCTCCCCTGACGGGTTGCTTTGCTGTGTGTCGCTTGTTTCTGTCCTGCAAACGCGCAGTGGCTGGAAAGGACCTCAGCCTGCATGCGCTGTACCAGCATGTCACGGGCCTAGGTGGTGTCATTGCAGTCACAGCAGACAACAAGTGGCCGGTGAGTGGAGGGAGCCAGACTGCACTGCTGTGCCATGGAGATGCGCGGCACATGTGTTTACTTGCTCTGTAGAATCACTGCAGTGAACACAGTTTGTACTCAAGCACAATGTGCAGTAGCGGCAGCAGCAAGACCAATGCTGGCCAAGCAGTGCTCACAGGCTAGGTTGGCCAAAGAAAAGGGGTCGTGCAGCGGCAATGTGAACTGTCATGGCATGAGGCAGTGCCCAGACGGTCATGCTGTGTGACGCTTGCATGCCAGCAGTCTCAGTGATTCACCAACGATTCTTTTGCTGAGCAGTTTGCCAGGGGTACCCAGCACACGCACAAAGCAAGTGTGGTCTGCAGTGTCAAGTCAACTGTTTGACCGGGTGCCTTGTGTACTTGCAGGAGATCATCGCCTCATTCAGCTTCCAGTCAAAGGTCAACCTGTCTGCCATCAAGCGCATCTACAGCTCACTGCTGTGGCACTTTGAGCAGGTGCGCCATAGCAGCAGCAGGAACAGCTGACATACAGTACTGCAGCCGCAGCAACTGGCAACAGGAATAACATTGACCTCTCACTGCCTGCCAGCTTGCGCATGTGCACATTCATGCCGGTGGGTACTTCCTGCAAGGGAAACTAGCGTCTGCCAGTACTACAGTCAGATAGTGCTTAGGCAGGCTGCTGCCACCAAACCAAAAGCATATGCATGAACTCACAACATGTGGCTTCCTTCTTTTTTATCTTGTTTGTATAAATGCTCCTGCAGGTGTACCAGCATGGCATGGGTGGCCAGAAGCTGCAGGAGCCCCCAGAACTTCCTGCAGGAGCAGTGGACCCTGCTCTGCAGGATGGCGCAGCAGCAGGCGCAATCGCAAGCGCCAGCAGGCCTGCGCGCAACAGGCGTGGCACCAGCTTGGCTGCCATCATTGCTGCCACAGATGGCGCTGACAGCGACGATGGTGATGCAGGCGACGCGCCAGCGTCTGGCGCTGCAACAGACGGGAAAAAGGCAGGCGATGGAGCAGCAGCAGGGGCAAACGGGAAGGCCGCAGCTGACGGCAAGACGCCGCCGCCGGCAGCAGCAGCAGCAGGCAAGGAGGGCGGGAAGCCTCCTCAGCAGCAGCAGCGCAGCCGGGGTCCATCGCAGCAGCGAGGGGGTGCAGGGGCAGCAGCAGCGCCAGCCAAGGCTCCCGACCTTGTGGGGTTCATGAAGGCTGGCCGTGCCCGCAAGGACTTGACTGGCCAGGCTGTGACGGGCCGCGTGGATGCTCGCTTTGACTGCGGTTACTTTGTGAGCCTCAACATCGCAGGGCAGAGCTTCAGCGGCATCCTGTACTGCCCGACAGCAGTCGCTGCAGCAGCTGCTGCAGGCGCATCCGGGCAGGCTGCAGGCCGTGCAGCAGCAGCAGTGAAGCGGGAGGACAGCGGGGCAGCTGCTGATGGCAGCGGCGGCGGGCGGAAAGCAGCAAACGGCAGCAGCGTTGGCGTGAAGCGCGACGCTGCCGCAGCAGCAGGCGGGGATGCGGGCGGGCCTGCCCAGCGGGGCGGCAAGCGGCGGCGCGGCCCTGCGCCTTCTGCTGACCCTGGCTCGGCTTCCAAGCCCAAATCAGCAAAGGTGCGCTGGCGGTGGTTGCGTGTTGTTGTTTACTTTCATCCTGTGTCTTTCAGTGCACGCGAAGCATGCATAGTGGAGGTTCAGTACGTGGCATGCATGGTGTTAGTGTGGCGGCATGTTGGTCGGTGCTCTTCTGGGCGGCGCAGTATGCTGGAGTGTACATGCTGTGCTGCCCTGTGCCACACGCACATCCTCGGCCATCGCAAACCCTGCAGTCCGTCATACTCAGTTGCCCTCCTGCTGCGGCACTCGCTGCTGCTGCTGCTCGCAGACGGCCTTCAACTTCTTTGCTGCCGAGCAGTGGCCGCTGGTCAAGGCGGAGCTGGGGCCCAATGCAGTGCCCCAGGAGATTAGCAGAGCTGTTGGCGAGCGCTGGAACAAAACCTTGGACGTGGAGCGGCAGCCATACATGCAGCGCAGCAATGAGGACAAGGAGCGCTTTGAGAAGGCTATGGCCGGCTGGAGGCAGGGCCTGGAGTCTCCTGCAGGCAAGGAGGCTGCAGCAGCAGCAGGCGGGGACGCAGCAGCGAGCCCTGTGCCGGCAGCGGCAGCAGCAGCAGGGGGTGAGGCAGCTGGCACCCCTGCTGCAGCAGATGCAATGGAGGTGGATGGGGAGGCAGCAGCGGGGCAGCAGCAGCAGCATCAGACCAAGCACAAGCTGAAGCTGAAGCTGGGGCAGCATGGTGTGATGGGGCCGCCCTCTAAGGGAGCTCCTGCCTCACCTAGCCCTGTGGCAGCAGTAGCAGCAGCAGCAGCGACGCCGGAGCAGCACACGCAGGAGCCAGCAGCAGCAGCGCCGGCTGCAGCAGCTGAGCCAGAGGTGAAAGCGCCGGCGGCAATGCCAGCAGCAGCAGAAGCTGCAGCAGAAGCAGCTGCTGCTCAACCTACTGCTGCTGCCGTGCTAGAGCAGGACGCTGCAGCAGTGCCTGCAGTTGTGTCAGCAGCAGCTGATGATGTTGCGCCGCAGCCCATGCAGCAGTAGCTGCGCTGGTAGAGGGCAGTGCAGTAGGGCCCTTGATTAATTCAGTGGGGGGGCAGGTGCTGGCGCAGTATGTCTTCTGAACGGCATTGCTGCATGTCAGCAGCACCTTCTGTCGCGCTCGTGATGCATTAGGCGTTGCGTGATGTGTAGGGCACTGGGACAGCAGTGAGTGGTTGAGTCACAACTGGTTCTGTCTGACTGCAAGGTTAGCCATGCCCCCTTGCAGCTGTGTTGCAGCTGACGCTGCCTAGGCCGCGTGCCTGTGTGTATGGCACTGCATCTGCTGTGCCTTGGATCCTTGCGCTGCTCCGCAGCAACCCTGACTTGCGCTTCACATGGAAACGGTTGAATACCTAGGGTCGTTGCATTCAAGGCTGGCTGCCGGCCTGTGTGTTTCTCCTGCAACTCTTTATAGTGTCCGATACCTGCCATCGCTGATGTTATGTGCTCAGCTGAAGGTAAGCATCAATCTCCGATGCATGCTGCCCACCACTGGATACCAAACCGAAGTACTCTGCACGAATGTTGCAAGAGCACTGTTGTGCGCACATGCTGCTTGTTTGGTCACAGGTGCCACTTTTTGCATGCGTACATATATGCGATAATGAGTAAGAACGCCGGCACCGCCGGGCGGTGCAGGCCGGAACTCAAGCCTGATACATCGGAAATTTGTGAACCTAGCTCGCAAGGCGTGGTCACACTGTAAGCAAATACGTTAATTAGACTACAGTTGGTGATTTATGTCTGCAAGCTCAGTTCTGCAGGTGCAGGCGGGAAACAAGCTGCTCCCGCCAAACTGCGCAACACGCAGAAAAGACGCATAATGATGTCTGTATCACGTTAGCTTCATGTTTGTGAGCATAAGACGACGCATCAGCGTGGCAAAATGTCGCAAACGCCCTGCTGTCAGCAGCAACCTTGCTCTTTGGTCTGCACTGCAATTTGGGCAGCTGGCAGTTGCACGCACAGCTGCATTATGCTTCCAGCAACGATGTATGCATTATGTACAAGCGGCAGCGCTGCCAGTGAACTTCAAAGTCTATCTGAATGCTGACATGGCAGCTGTCATCACCGGCAGCTTGGTGTGGCTGCTCAGCTTCCATGCAAGCTTCAATATAAGCCGCAACCTCACTGTATTTCTACATCAGCCACAGCTGCAGTTCAGACACATGCCAGATAACTAAGATTGTAAAGCAGCATTGCATTGATGCCAGGCAACTTCAGCAGTGTACACACACTCAGCCAAACCAATGCCATCACAGGGCAGGAACAAGCTTCACCAGGCGATGCAGCACCTGGCCTAGCCAGGAAGCTGTGTCCGGGTCATATGCATGATGACCTGCAAGTTCCCAGCGAGGGAGCGGCCTGGACCACCATCCAATCGATTCATCATCATCATCGCTGATGAACTCCCTCCTCTGGAATAGGGAAAATCATGTTACCATTTACGCCATAGCAACGTCGCCATCGGCCCCGCGCCCCACAGGAGCGGCTGAAAGAACAGGCGAGGGGGGAAGGGGAGGGAGCACTATTTCATTATCCCGCTTGCAGACATTCCTGTGATTCCAGGCAAGAACAAGATAGTCAACAATCAGCCAAGCAGCCAACCTGCAAACACCAGATCCACCCCAGACATCGTCAGAAACAAAACGCAACACCATGGCAGAGGGGTCGGTCATGGCCAATGAAGTGCGCAGTTTTTCAGCGATCCAATCGATTGCAGGGCCTGCTCCCTGCATAGAGAGCATGCAGGCCATGGTGCTCTTTCACACCATGCCTGGCTCGTGGTTGCTTATCAATTCCCAATGTGCTGGCCTAAAGGCAGTGAAAACATCAGAAATCAACAGCAGCACAAACAGGCAGCTGCAGCACCAACATCATCCATCACAGGGCCCACAGGCTTCACCAGGCGATGCAGCACCTGGCTTTTCCCCATGGCCAGGATGCTGTGTTCAGATCACACACGACCTGCGAGTTCCCAGCGAGGGAGCGGCCTGGGCCACCTTGCGCTCGATTGCTGGGCTTACTATGCCCTGCATACAGCGCATGCAGGCTGTGGTGCTTTGACACCACGCCTGGCTCGTGGTAGCTGATACCCCCAGTGTGATGGTGTAAAGGCAGCGAAAAGAACGAAATAATCCACTGACAGACTAACGGCAGTGGAAACAAGCAGTGGAAACCTGCAGCAGCACCAACATACAGGCACACTTAGTCACAACGCAGAGAACAGCGTCACCAGGAGAGGTAGGGCCTGGAGCTCATGACACTCAAGGCAGCGAAGATCGACAACCGCACCAACTCCACAACCAAACACGGCAGGTGCGGTAGGAAGGACAGGACCTGCAGGTCAGCTGCCACATGTGCATTGTGCCAGGCTGCAGTGTTTGGACGATTTGCGCAGGCCGTTGGGCCCCGCCACTGCAATGCACCTCTCAAACTATCATGTAAGAATTTGAATACAATTGTTTTTGTGCTGCTTTGCCCCTGTGGGTGCGTCAACAGCAGCCACTACGATGATATGCCTGCGATGGGAAGCACCGATGACTGATGATGACACGCTCGCTAGCTCGGACAGCAACATCATCAAGCCAACAGACGGTTCACAGACAGTCTTTCATTGCACATTTTCGTCGCGAAAAAGTTCAGTATTAGAACTGGTGCTGGTACGAACAGGCGACTTCTGTTGTGACCTCCCTCAAAGCAGAGCAGCATAATGGGCGACAACAAGGAGACCGTGGCTCAGGTGGGCAAGGGCTTGACGAGATTGATGCTGGCTGCAGCTGTGCCACATCAGACTCTGCTGAGATGTGTGAGCTGTGTGCCTACTGCCAGATCACCCTGCGGTGATCAAGCGCTGCAGCCAGGCATGTTTGCAGCAGCTGGCAAACGCAGCGTAGCTCTGGCACCTGATTCATAGAGAAAGATGTTGGAGCAGTCACTCAACTGCACTGCAGTGAGCACATTAAGCATTTGCTGCTGGCAGCGCAGGGACAGCGAACACCGGGTGCATGCACATGTCCAAGGTTGCACAGATGCACAGCTACTCAGCTGCATCCAGCCCATGCAGGACTACAAAGTGATGCAGATGCATTCGTTGGAGGACTGCCCAGCTCTTTTGTTGTATCTTGTGTCACTGTGCACTGCATGTGGTTGTCACACCCACAGTGCATTGCTGCACTCGCGCCTGCTGCTGCTGCTGCTGCCAGCAGCCGGCTGCCAAGCCAGCTACACAGTGCTGCGCAAGTCAGTTGAGGCGGTTGCTGATGGCACAGATGACAAAGCAAGAGTGATCAGTAACACCTGCACCGGTTGCTGCATGTTGGCCGCTGCTGCTGCTGCTGCTGCTGCTGCAGGCCATGTACGGCAAGTCAGAGGAGGACCTTGAAAGGGAGGAGCAGGTGGGCAGGGCTGTGCCGCATCCAGCCGTTCAACAGTCAACGATAGATGATCGTGGAAATGCACTGAGAAGCCTGTATCAATGCCACAGGCCTGGCAACAGCTGCGCCGCACCAGATCTTGCCAGCAGCCACCACACCCCTTGCGAAACCGAAGCATCACCTTCAACATTGAAGCGTGGGTTGCCAAAGCGACATCGCCGTGCCACTGGACCACCAGCACCAGCATGGCCATTGAACAGCAAACCCCTGTTTGTCAGGCCCTGTTGCTGCTATCTGCAGGTTGAGCTCAAGCGGCTCATGAAGGGCCAGGCAGGCAGCCGACCTGGCAGCTAGGTTGCAACACCACTGCATAACTCAGGAATGCTTGTCACTGTTGGCTGCACCTTGCACCCTGCACTGCAGGTTGAGCTCAAGCGGCTCATGAAGGGCCAAGATGTGTTTCAACATCAGCCCACTTGGGCATGAATGTTTTGCATATGCTGCACAGCCGTCATTCACGCCTCTGATCTGCTGGCTGCAGGTGGAGCTCAAGCGGCTCTTGAAGGCCAGGCGGGCAGCCCACCTGGCAGCTGAGTTGCAACAGCACTTCATAACTCTGCAACGCTTGTTACTGTTGCAACACCACTTCGTAACTCTGGAACGCTTGGCACCTTGCACCCTATGCTGCAGGTTGAGCTCAAGCGGCTCATGAAGGGCCAGGCGGGCAGTGAGGAGGAGCAGGCTGCAGAGCATGATGCGGCAGTGAGGGGCGCTGCACAGGGCGACAGCGACTACGCCGACAGCCTGCACAGGTAAGGCTGCTGTCTTTGCAGCACAGTGGGCTTGTGCTTGCCTCCCTATGTGCTGGCCTCTGGTCCGGCAGCGCCGACAGCCTGCACAGGTGGGGCTGCACAACAGCTGCTTTGCACAGCTCTCTTTGCAGCACCACGAGCTGGTCGTGGGCAAAGGCAACGCTGCTTTCTTTGCAGCGCAATCAGCTTGTGGTTGGCACCCTCTGTGCCGGCCTCTGGTCTGACAGGGGCGCGGTGCTGTTCGAGCTGCTGCTGTTGCTTCATCATCTTCAAAATTACTTATCAAGCTGTAGCAACAACTGCTGCTGTTGAGCTGTAGCAGCTGCTGCTGTTGCTTGGTAGCATGGCTGGTCCACAGCACAAGCGGCTGCTGTCCCTGTCACCATCGAAGCATGATGATGAGGGAAGCAGCTGCTTGTGCGATGGACAACACGCTTACATCTCAAAGTGGCAGCAAACTGTGTCGGTAGCATGGTCGTCTGTGCCCGTATAACTTTCCATTGGCAGCAGTGTCTGTCGACACTGCCTACACACGCAAATGTAGATGACTTTGCAAGTGCCGGCCAGCAGCCTGTGGGTGCCACTTGTACAGCGCTGCGTTCAGCTTCCCTTCTCTGAGGCCTGTTGCGCGGTTGCCTTGAAACCAGCCACTCCTGAGCCCTGCTGCTGCTGCTGCTGCTGCTGCTGCTGCTGCTGCTGCTGCTGCTGCTGTTGCTGCTGCAGGCCCACCCGCACAGAGGCACCAGACGACCAGCTGGCTGCCACCGGCCGTATGTCAGTTGACGATGTGAGGCGGGAGTACCCCTCAACTGACCACTCTGCGCAGGGCGTCACCACAGCGGCAGTATCTGACAAGAAGCCCTGAGCTGCTCAAGGCCTTGCGTGTTGGGCCAGAGGCTTGATGCCTCCATGCATGTTATCACAGGATGCCTGATGTGAGGTGGATGTTGTTGATCATCAACATCAGTAGTATCATACGGCTGGATGGGTGAATTTTAGATGACGTGAGGTGCAAACACCCCTCTATCGGCCGCTCTGCACTGTGCGTCACCACAGCAGCAGTGGCTGGCAAGAAGCCCTGCGTTGTTCAAGGCATGCTGTTCCAAGGGCCAATACTGCTGCTACGTTATGTCTCAGAAGACGTAGTGCAGCATGCAGGGATGTCCTCTAAAAAGGTCAGCGCGCCTGTCATATGCAACAGCGGCTGTTGTGATGCACAGGGCCTGCAGTGGGGAGGTGTGCTTTGCTGGTGCACACCAGAGTTGTGTTATACAACAGTGTAGATGGTAGGTTTAAAGTTGAACCGTATGCGCAGCTGGTGTGCTTTGCAGGCTACGCTGTATGCAGATGGCCTGCATATAAGGGGCAGATGCCTCGCTTGCGCCCTGGCATAAGGCGGATTTTTTTGTTACCCAGGGATGGCCATTTGATGGGGCCCTTGGGGCGGCTTGAAGGTGATATGCTCGTAACAATGTAAGTAACAGGGCTGCACAGTGGTACGTTTTCAGTTGCTTGAGTTGAGTTTACAAAAGCCACGCCATGTGCTTTCCACCATGCAAGCACATTGTGATAGGCAGCCAGCCTGCAGGCAGCTGCTTGAGCAGCCAATGTTTGCTTCTCAGGGTTATGCAGCGGGCCCTTCTTGCTTTCGCCAGTGACGAGCTAAGATCTGATGCTTATGTCCGTATGATGGCATAAGTAGCGGCTCATTCCAGGCACAGTGCAAAAAGCTGTGCCATTGGCGATCAGGCTGCAGATTATCCTCAGGCAGTCCTGTTACGACCGCAAATATCTGGCAAGCTTGTCGCAGGGCAGTGATTAGGCATGCACGAGTCCTCTGAGAGTTGAAAATATAAATCTGGATATCGTCAATATGCTTTTCAGCCAGTGTTTCGTCCCCACCGGGCCGAGCAAGCGAGCGTACTCTGGGTTTGTAATCAAGTGGTGGTCGGACACTGCGACAATAGCAGCGTTCTCGGGCTCTACTTATGTACCCTGATGTACCCTGAGTTTACAGCTGAAAATAACTCTTGTAAGGCTATTTCTGGGCTACATACTTCACTCCTGCAGTTGCTGGGCACAACCCACTAGCACGCTTGAACGTGTGATACGGCATCAATTGGCAGAATTACAATATTATCCCGCATCGGTGAGATCCTGCTGCATCTAACTGTCCAGCCAACGAGTTCACGCGGATAGGTCGCCTTGGTGCCTACGAGGACTTTTACGCGCAGCTATGTAGCCAGCCATCGGCAGCTCACCAGTTGCTGATCAATTCTGCTGGCTTACAGGTATCAACTACAATACTCGCGGGCTGCATATGCAACGCCTGAAGATGTCAATCGACGCCGGGGCCGGGAGCAGCAAGTCAAAGCATCATGCTCCCCCACCGCGCAGGGGCACTGGAGTTTACATACCAGGGTTTGAGATGGCCTCAAGGACAGCCGAGACCCCTGTGCCAATGACCCCAACAGCTACACCCACGCCGGACAGGCAGCAGCAGAAGAAGGTGAAGCAGCCACAGCAGCCGGTTGCACGTTGCAGTGGCGGCAGCAAAGCCCCTAACACCAACAAGGCGACAACGTTATCACCAGTGGCGTCTGCTATGGGCTCAACGCAGCAGACGGCCTGCTCCCAGAGCAACACTGCTGCAGCTGCTGGTGCTGGTGCTGCAGTAGCTGCCAGCAGCCAGCTCTTTTCCACAGCTGCTGTTGGACCAAAGGCAGTACACAAGAACAAGAACCTCAAAAGCAGCAAGCCTCATGCAGCAGCAGCAGCTGCAGTGTCTTCAGCTTTCACACCTGCAGCCAGGTCTGCCTGGAGCCCACCAGCTGAATCATCACTGCAGCCGGTGAAGGCAGCTCAGCAGCAGCAGCAGCAGCAGCAGCAGCAGCAGCAGCAGCGCGCACAGCTGCCATCTCCACAGTTGACCATCAACACTGGCAGCAGCAGCAGCAGCAGCAGCAGGGCTAACACACCGCAGCAGCTGCAGCCGACTCAGGAGAGCCTGGCAGCTGCAGCTGCTGGCTGCAGCCCCCGTATGATGCCAACAGAGCTGCTGCGCCTCAGCAGCAGCAGCAGCAGCCAGCATCAGTCAGCTGTCAGTACTGCCTTTGGTGCAGCAGCAGCTGTGAATGCAGCAACTCCCTTTGCACAGGATCCTGCAGACATTGTGCTGCTTCAACAGCTGGCACATACGCAGCAGATGCAGTGCACAAGCTCTGTCACCCTAAACAGCTTCGAGCTCGCAGCAGCAGCAGCACAGCAGCAGCAGCAGCAGCAGCACGAGTACTGTGGCAGCTTTGAGGCACAGGGGCCCCTGGACTGTAGCTCTGCACTGCAGCAGCTGCGGCAGGCCAGCGCTCCAGCCATGTTTGCAGGCGCAGCTGCTGCTGGCTTTGGTGGTGCCAGCTACGGCATTGCCGATGATGTGACATCGCAGCTGGGGGACTTGCGAGTAGCCAGCTGGCCTCCGCCAGTTCCACGCAGGGCAACTGCCAGCACAGCCTTCCCACAGCAGCAGCAGATGCTGCTGCTGCAGCTGCAGCAGGAGCAGCAGCGGGAGCAGCTGCTGCAGCAGCTGATGCACGAGACGCAGCAGCAGCAGCAGCAGCAGCAGCAGCAGCCGGCGGATGCTTCGGTGGATCATGCAATGGCAGTCATCGACTCTGAAATCACCAGGCTGCTGAATTTGCGAGCCCAGACCAGCCAGTACAAGCTACAGACCACAGCTGCTGCAGCAGCATCACCAAGTACTGGCTTCAGCAGCAGCAGGAGCAGCTGTGACGTGGTTTCACCCTACAGCAACAGGAGCAGCATGGATGCTTCTTCATACGCTGTGCAGCGCAGCAGCCGCAGCAGCGTGGAGCTTGGAAATCAGGCTCCGTACAGCAACAGGAGCAGCATGGATGCTAACTTGTGCGCCGTGCAGCGCAGCAGCCGCAGCAGTGTGGAACTGATGTATGCCCCGCCCTGCAGCAACAGGAGCAGCATGGACATTGGTACTCCAATGGCAGTGCAGCGCAGCAGCAGGAGCAGCATTGATCTGGCTCCACAGAACCTTGGACAGCCAATGTCGGCTGGTTCTTGGCTGGCCCCTCTTCCTGAGGCACCGCAGCCGCCTGCTGCTGTGCTGCTGCAGCTGCGGCTGCAGATGGAGGGGCAGCAGCAGCAGCTGCAGCAGCGGCTGCAGCAGCGCCAGATGCAGCAGATGCAGGCGCTGATGGCTGAGCAGGAGCGGCAGCGTGCATTAGAGAGCCAAATCTTGCAGTTCCTGCCGCTGTGAAAGGCTTGGTGCTGTGTGTGTAATGTGCTGTGTGCGTGTGCTGTGTGTGTCAGCACAGCGGGGTTGCTTTTGGTGGGTGAAGTGGCGCCTGGGACGTCTGCCTGCCTGCCTGGGAACGATGTGATGTGTCGGCAGAGCAAAGTTGTGGTGGTTACAACTAATGTGCTAACTCCGATACTAGCTGCTGCGCATGAACTGTTCTGCATGGAGCAGCAGGCGCGCGCTGGTCTGCTTGGGTAATGATGCTCTTGTTCTTTCTCGCGACTGCTTTTGAGAATCGGCAGCTTTGCAGCCTTGCATTGCTGCAAATGTGGTGTGTCTGGTGGGTTGCTGTGGCCAAATGCATTGCACGCGCCGTCCAAGCCGTTCAAGCTACATCAAGTCAAATGTGCTATGCATACATATATACACCTGCACACTGGCATGCAACTACTCGTGTGGCTGGACGTAGTGTGCCTGGTGTGAGGCAGCTTGTCTTGGTACCTGCTTTTGCTATTTGCATAACAGCTGCTGCAGGGCCTGTCTTCATCCGGCTGTGCTGGGTTAGTTTTGGTCGTGTGTCACCGCTCCATCACTGTTGCTAGCTGCTGCTGCTTGTTACAGCTGCAACTACGCTACAGAACAGGCCTGTGCAAGTGACTGCAGCTGGTGCTGCGGTTTTTGGCTGGGTTGCATATGTTTGCATGCTGAAGATGGCCGTACTGCAGACCTAATCTGGCAAGAAAACTGGCAGCATTGCAGTGCTGCCAGATTATATGCTTCCTGTGCGGGATAGACACACAATATGCGTGCACTGCTGGTTCCCGTGACAAGGCACTTGAGTTTGACTGGGGCTGTGGCTGCTTTCCTATGCGAGATTCTGTTCTACAGATGGCTTGCAGCCAGCAGGCAGAGCAGGATGATATGATATGTTGCACACGTACCTGTACATGTTTCTGCATGCAGCCGCTTGGGTTGCTCAGCATGTGCTGCTTGTAGAGGCGGCTTGCAGTTTTGCACAGCCCTGCTTGGTGGCTGAGGTTCTTTGGTTTCGACACTGCAAGCATATGGCTCCAGCATTGTGTCTTTTCGAGGAACTTTCCAGGAACGCCTTGCAATTGTTGAGCACAGTTGTGTTCTGTGAGGCATGTGGTGCGCCGCACCAAGAGACTTGGCACTGATAGGTGCAGCAATCAGGGTCTCAGTCAGCAGTCTTGTTGCACAGACAGCAGCCAAGGCCGCTGCAGCATCGTTGTCTGCAGGATGGGACAACGGTTGAGGCACCTTGGTGAAGAGGCTGCTTGACAATGCAGCACAGCAGCAGCAGCTTGGGGAGTCAGCTTGCAGGATCTGTGTTTCCTGCAAGTGCATGTACATGTCTGCACTTGTCTTCAACTCACAAATGTCCTTCAAACTCGCAGGCGTCTGTACGGTCACCAACATGCAGGCACCTGTGTGCGACTTCAATGCACAGGCGTCTGCGCTGGTCACCAAATCACAGGCGTCTGCCCTTGTCTTTTCCTGCAGGCGTCTGTACCGGTCACCAACTGGCAGGCACCTGTGCTGGACTCCATATGCACAGGCGTCTGCACTGGTCACCAAATCACAGATGTCCGCCCTTGTCTTTTCCTGCAGGCGTCTGTACCGGTCACCAACTTGCAGGCACCTGTGCTCGACTCCAAATGCACAGGCGTCCGCGGTGGTCACCCCATCACAGGCGTCTGCCCTTGTCTTTTCCTGCAGGCGTCTGTACCGGTCACCAACTTGCAGGCACCTGTGCTCGACTCCAAATGCACGGGCGTCTGCGCTGGTCACCAACTCACAGACGTCTGCCCTTGTCTATCCAACCTGCAGGCACCTGTGTTTGTCTCCAAACCACAGGCGTCTGTACTGCTCTCTCAACTCGCAGGCATCTGTGCTGGTCACCAATCCCTGGCGCCTGTACCTGTCTTCAATCACAGGCGCCCGAGTGGTCACCAACAAACAGGTGTGCGGGGTATGGTCAGCGGGCTTGCCTTGCTGTGCCTCACAAGAGAGCACATGTCGGGGCAATGAGTTGCCTGCTGGCTGGTGAATGCTGAATACGTCATGCTGAGAGTCGGAGTTTGGGGCGACAGGATTGCCTGAATGTGCTGCTGCACCGCTGTGCTGCTGTTTTGCGGTGCGGTGGAGCAGCAGTGGTGTTGGTCAGTGTATCTGCGAGTAGGCTGCTCTCTAGGTGCGGAGCAGCCTGCCAAAGCGTGTTGTGCGTGTGCATGCTCCTTGTCGCATGGGCCAATGAGCAGGCTGGGAATTGCCAGCCGTTGCTGTGGCACTCCGAGGCTTCAAGGGGTATGCCTGCACTGTAACGATAATATTTGTGGTATGCTGGGAGCGTGCCATTGCAGCGGAGGCCTGCAGTGGGTTGGGTACGTGCCGGGAGCACTGCGGCTGGTGTTATGATGCAGCACGCAACATTCTGCTAGATCAAACCACGTACAAGGTGCCGTCATGGGACCTTGTGCCTCAGTGTGGGGTGCACTAGCTGGGGCATGCTGTGTCAGTTTTGCTGTCAGCGCTCCCTGCAAATGTGTTGTACCGAAGATGGGGTGGGGTGCAGCAGGGGCTTTCTGTGGGTGGTGTATGACCGCTGCTGTCTTTGTATGAGGCTGGCAGCCCATGGGTCCATACATGAGCCCAGTTCTTTTTAATCAGGCGATGCACAGCCAGACAGACATACAGCTGTGTACAGCTCTGTTGGTGGGCTGTGCACTGACCTGTCTGACTGTGGCCTGGCAAACGCCTGATACTATACTTGAATTGATCTCAGTTGAGGGACGCTTGGCGTGTGGTGGTGATGTTTCGGCAGGGCCGTGCCACTTGTATGAAGCAACATTTCTTCCTGGTGTGTGTGCCAGCCTTGCATCCCATTTAGCATGACGGTGTGCGGCTGCTTTTTCTTGCTGTGGCGCAAAGCGCTTCTTGGGGGTTAAGGCGGCTGGTAGGCCGACCACTTGCTTTGTTGGCAGCACTTGCGTTGATGGCTGCAGCCATTTTCGACCAGATCTTTGTTGGTTGAGGCCAGATCGCGCCAGATCTTTGTTGGCCATGGCCAGATCTTTGTTTGCTGAGGCCAGATCTGGCCGGCCAGCTTGTGCTGTGTGGTTTCTACTAGCTGCTGGCAGTTCTCTGCATGCGCTGCTGCGCCTATGCCAGCTGCATGCTTTCAGTTTGCACACCGTGTGTGTTAGGATGGGGCTGTAGGAGTGTCCTGAGGGCATCGTTGCTCGGTAGCACTTTCAACGCAGCACACCTCTTGTGTGTTTGCTATCTGCAAAGTTTGTCTGCATCTCTTATTGCAGTTGGCTACTGATGCTGTTGTGTGGGGGCACAGGGACAGGGTGCTATGCAGCTATGGGCCGCCAGGCCATGTATGTGCTGACGAATTGCGGCTGTGTCTGGTGGCTTGTGGTATTCATTTACTGCTGTTGCTTGGTGCAGCGCTGCATTCATTTAGTGCTGCACCGGTCCTGTGCTCCGAGTATGCTAGCATATGCTGTGCATGTGCCGTCGACAGAGAGCAACGCAAATGTCAGGGCTACCGTGGGCTCTGGCTGCATGCGTTGCAGATTGGAGGGGAGGGCAGGGCAATGCTTGGCGCGCTGCACTCGCGCTGGATGCTTTGTAGCTTGTTGCGGGCCACTGCTTGCTGTGACAGCATGGAGTGCTCACTGGCTTTGGTGCGTCTTGAACCTGCTGTTGCAGATCTGGTCGATTGTTCCACTGTCCTATTCTTGCACTGCAGCTCAACAGGGCTTGTCGCATGTCCGATTGGTAGCCGCAGGTTGGTTGGGGCATTTTGGCTGCCTGCATGGCAGCTGTGTCATGGCTGACACAAATCATGTGTCAGTCAACCAAACACTCTTTGAACTGCTTGCAATGCACTGCTTTTTTTGCTTGGACAGCTACTGTAGGGCATCACATGGTCACTCGACTCACGTATCAGGCATGTGGTGCAGTGGCTGTGTGATTGCACTGGGCGATTGCACGCTCCCATAGTCCGTCCATCTGCGCTGGTCAGCATCAGACTATCTGTCTTGTTCACTACATGCAGATGGCTTGCATTTGGGCGCATGTAAGCAGTCCAGTTGTCTGCTGTTCACGCAGGTTGGCCGCTGTGCCGTGCCACTGCCAGGCGGACGCACCATGGCTCAGTGTACTGCGTCTGTGCGTTCAGAGGGCGTGCCCGACACGTCTTTTGTTGGACTGGCTTGCCTGTTACTTTTGTCTCCGTGCTCTGGGGCTGTATGCAGTATCATGTGTCCTGCATGTTCACTGTGCTGTTGTTTGTTTGAACCCAAATCGTTTGCTGCAGCACGCCAAAATTGTGCGAGGGTGCGCCCGGCGCCTTTTCTGGGTTCAGGAGCTGGGCACTTGCAGGGATGGGGTTGTTCTTTGTGATTGTACTGGCGAGGCAGTGCCTCAGGCCCCCCGCAGTTGGGCTCGACTGACTGCGTGGTGTGTGGCCAGCCAGTAAGGTCCCATTCCCTTGGTAACAAGTTAAGGTTCCGAACCTTATATAGTATATGCCATGGCAGGAAACCTTCACAACACGTGATCATCAGCTGCATGCAGCCTCCTGCCAGCCACGAGGCTACATGCCGCCTCATGTCAACCGTCAGGTTGCATGCTGAGGCCGCCTTGTATTCAGCATACAGTTACACAAAGGCTCCTTGTGCTGAGCCGCCACGCCAGCTCACGCACAGACACAACAATCAGCCTTACAGCAAGGATGCGGTGCGGTGAAGCAAGACGTGACACGCCAGCATGGCAGTGCAGCACAGACAGCAAGTGCAAAACTGCTGAAACACACGCCAGCAGGAGCTGCGCATGCTGGACTGCCAGTGCTTCGGCTGCCTTTTGGAGCCCACCAGTGCGCCGCAGAAGCAATCACAATTCGCTCAGTCCAAAACTGTCAAAACCTGCAGAGCGTGGTGAGTGAGCTTCAGCACCGAATCTGTCAGTTCCACAACTGCCCACACATTGCAATGTGCTGTGCCAACTGGTCCTGCCGATGAGCAGCACATGCATATGGTGCTGCACTCAGTAACCAGCCTGCACACGGGTTAATGCAAGGACCGCAGCCGGAGGCTTGCGCCGTGCCAGCAGTTGGAAAGCATGCACTTGACAGTCAAACCGCGTACTGAATGCACGAAGCTCAAGGCACCAGCTCTGGTGAACCCGTCACACCTCACAGCCATATCAGCTGCCTGTGCAAACTGCATACACGTCAACAAGTTCGAAGTGTTTTGGTGACACATAATGCGTGTCAGTCGAACAAGCGTACAAGCAGTGGCCTCAAAATGTGTACCAGAACAAACACCGTCCAGCAACTCTGCATTGGGCAAGCCTCCGCATGCAATGCAACTACAGCCTAGTCACAAAGGGCCAAAAAGGTCTGCAATAGCAGACAGGCGACGCACCGAAGCCACTGGGTATCTGATGCAATAGCAAGCAGCAGCCCGTAACAACCGACCAAAACCAACCAGCGCAGCTACAGCGCGCCAAACATCACCCTTCCCTTCCCTCTCTGCCACGCCTGCAGCCAAGATGTCAAAACCTGTCCACATTGCATCTGTCGACGGCACAAGCACAACATACACCAGCATGCATTTGAGCACGCAACAAGTGCGGCACTAGGAAAATGCGCTGCGCTGCGCACAGCGAGAACGCCAAGCAATACCCGCAACCGCCCAACACGGCTGCTTTCAACGCATGACCGGTTAGGCGGCCTCAACCTCCCATCACGCAATGCTCATGAGCCCCAAGCAACCACAACTATCGCAACAACAGATCACCTACGGCAGCAGAGAGCAAACAGACAAGTGATGAGCTATGCCTCTAACAAACACCACCAAGCAACGCTGCTCATAGCAAACATCGCACTCTGTATTGAGGACCAAAGCCACTCAATTCAAATGCTTTCAAACACGGTCAGCGCAGCACGTGCTATATTCTCCTCCAGTGCAGAAGCTTTTGGTGCTTCTGCTGGCCTTTTGACACCCGTGCAGCTGCCACATTTTGCAGCAGCAGCGACGACGTGGCAGCAGCCGCACACGTCTGCAGCGCAAAGCAGCAGCAACTGGGGTGCCAACTCCTGGCTCCCTGAGCTGAGAGTGCATAACACAGCGGCAGCAGGACAAGAAGCAGCACACTGGCATGCCAATAGGGGTAGAAGGGCACACCCAAAAGGCAGTGCGATCTCTAATCAACAAAAGGCACGTGCTGGCAGCACCTTGATGGCTGAACAAAAGAGGTGCCCCACTGTGCACTGCCGTTTGGCTTCAACAAACAGCAAGAGCCACAGAAGCAAAATGACAGACACAAAAGAACATGCACCAGCTGGGCTTCCACCCAGGCAGGAGGAAGATGGCAGATTCTGCGTGTGTGTTTGGCCTGGCATGGTGCGCTTGCTCAGCCAAGCCAGCAGGAAGGCAGTTCACGCAGGCGGCCAACTGCTGCTTGCTGCCAGCAGCCGCTGAAGCCTGCAGTCCTTGGACTCAAAAACAAAACAACCTGCAGCCAACATCAGCTGGAGCCTGCATTCCCTGAACTCCAAAACCCAACACCCCTGTGCATGCCTCGTGCAGCAGCAGGCACACTCCCAAGAGACGCCCCAGACATCCAAAACCACACACAATAGCTGCGTCGGCGCACTCCAAATTGCACAGTGCAACACCAGCCGGTAACTTCACGCTGCCCTGTTGGCTCATGTAACAGGGAGCATGCACCGACACACACACTCTCACCGCAATTCAAGGGCAGCGCTGAGCGCACAAAGACCTCCAAAAGCTATGGACTAACAGACAGCGCTGAAGCACTGCAGTATGAGAGTACAGCAGAACAACGGTGCAGCCGTACCGCAAGGCCCTAGGCGGCCAGGCGGATTGATATGCAGCACACAATGCAGCCAACAGAAAGCAGGCCAATAGTGCAGCGAGACCCTTGGCTGCCAGGCGTACTGATGTGCAGCACACAATGCAGCCAACAGTAAGCAGGCGAGCCGTTACTCACACCTGCAGAGGTATTGCACTGCAAATCGGCAAGCTCCGCACACTTCTGCACACCACATGACTGGAAGCAGCCGCAAAAGGCACGCTTCCATAATCCTGAGCATCGCTGAGAGCCGGGCATACAAGTGCTGATACAAGCAGCATACACCTGCGCCAATGCGAGGCGGCTGCTTGTCGGAATCGCCGTGCTATCCCTAAACCTTCATCGGGACGACAGGATTGGCATCATCATTGTCATCCATCATTGTGAATGATGAGTGATGCTGATGATGATGCAAAGCTTCATCCTGGCGTCTGCAGCCAAGCACCACAAACTATAGGTGGTGGCTTTTCACAGCGATCAGCCGTGGTTCAACCAGATGTGCCCCATTTTGATAACACCAGGCGTGCATGTCTTACGCTCATGCAGCGAGCATAGCACCCCTGCCCAAGGTTGTGACAAATCTGCAGCGCCAGGCCAGATTGCCTGGCGAACACCTTTGCAACCGCACAATGAGCCTTCACAACACGCAGCCAGTCGCAACGCAGGCAAGAGATACGCAGCACCAGCTGCAGTCATTTGCCTATCACCTTTACCTCAGAGCAAGGCTGTGACAAGCAGCTGGTGCATCTCTACTGTCAACAAACTAACAGGAGCCGAAAAACCGGGCAATACCAACCTCTGAGACAAGCCAACCTTCGTGCAAATAGCAGCAATAGGCGCCTACGCCAAGACAAGCTGACACACACACACAAAGCGAACAGGCAATATGGCTGCTGGTGCAGCCCCAGGCCGGCCTGCAGATGTACCCGTGCATCCAGTACTTTCGACTTTGTTTCCGGATCTAGATTTGAAGGCCGAGCCTAGTGGCCAAGCCTAGTTCCTGGTGTCTGAGCCTAGTGGCTCAGAAAACAGGCAACACATGCCAGCGGTCAGCGTCCAAGGCTGCAGCGATTAGTACTGCAGCTGCTGCCGCTGTCACATGCTCTGCACGTCTGAAACTGACGATGCCAAACCATACCACACTGCGCAGCACATACCCTTGCAATGCACACACACAAGTGCGTGGAAGGCACAGTACGAGAGCCTAGCCGCTGAGCAAAGTGTCTGAGCCTAGTGGCCCGGTACACATGCAACACATGCAGCAACGGCCCGTTGATTAACACAAAGCGAGCCCATACACAGCAAAGCGAGACTGCACAGCTGCTGAAACACCAAGTCCCCAAAGCCCCTGCCGCGTTATTGCCGAGTTGCGTAACACTTTTTTTGGAACCAGCGCCGCTACATGCCCCAGCATTGTATGAGCATCCTTGGCCACCATTGTGTGAGCTGCACTCCACCACAACCCAAAAAGAAACCCAAAAAACACAAAACCACCCCACAGAAGGCTCGCCAAGCGCTCCGCAGTTGCAGACCTTGCGTATGCGCAAGCGGGATGTGTGCTACTACAGTGGCTGTTACGCATGTAAGGCTTCATGTACATGCGATTTACAGGCCGCATACAAGACACACGGATGCTGCTACGCACGATGCACACGCAGAGCTACGGTGGCTGTTCCGCATGTAGCGCATGTTACGCATGTAGCGCTTCATGTGTGGTGGTTCGCAGGCCGCACACAAGACACACAGATGCACACGCACGGCCGATACACCTTGCTCAACATAGCTAGCAGACAGACACAGGCACAGCTCAAGTGTGGTGTGTCATCATCCCATGGGAGCACAAACACCACAGAAGCTCCACACTGCGCCAAATGCTCCTCCAACAGCCCTCTTGCCGAAATACATACTCAGACACACACGATCGACACAGCACGTAGCCGCAAGCACAGCTCAAGTGGGTCACATCCAAAGGATGGACAAGCACCACAGAAGCTCCAAGCCCAACTGACTCATCTGCAACAGCCCTTTTGCCGAAACACATACTCAAACACACACGATGCACGCGCAGAGCTAATTCTCCTCGCATCTCGACATAGCAGACAGACACAGGCACAGCTCATATGCGCCATGCCATCCCATGGGAGGAAAAGCACCACACAAGCTCCACACTCAGCCAAATGCATCTCCAAATGCACCTCCGATGCATCTCCTACAAGCAGCAAAGAAGCTCCATACCGAGCCAACGCCTCTACAACAGTACTCAGACACACGATCAAACACATAGACAGCTCAACCCGAGAGTCCATCGCGCATGCACACAACTCATGCACAGAGCCGATGCACCTTGTTCAACACAGCAAACAGCCGCAAGCACAGCTCAAGCGTGTCATATCCAGAGGATGGACAAGCACCACAAGCTTCTGGACCAGCATTGCTTGCAGGTGCGCACTTGTGCATGTACCATGCCTAAAACTGTCATTTCACAGCTCAAGTGCGTCATCCAAAGGATGGACAAGCACCAAAGAACTCCAAGCCCAGCTGACTCATCTCCAACGGCGCTCTTACTCAAACACCTACTGAACCACAACACACCAGACATACAGGCATCCCATCAAGTGCAACAGAAGCTGCTGCTCGCCTGCCGTGCTGAGCACTGCTGCTGGTGGGCCAATTTCACTAACCTGCTTGCTACGTTGCACACATTCAGCGCACGGACTCAAGTCAGCCGTCCCTGCAGCGGCTGCAAACGCACCACACTGCAGTACTGCTGTGCCAGTGTGCAGCGCGCACGCACAGCCAGCATCCACAACAGCTGCTTACAGCGGCGGTAACGGCATGATCTGGCTCTCTAAAGCCCGCTGTGTGTGTGTGCTCCTGCTCCGCCAGCAGCGCACACACCACGCTGCAGCAACTCCTGTGCAAGCTTGCACGTGCAGCCAGCACCCTACAGCTAGTCACAACGGCAGAAACTGCTTCAGCTGTCGCTCAAAGCTGCACTTTCATGTCGGCAGGAACTGCTGACTGTCACGCACAGCTGCGCTTTCACAGCGGCAGGAACTGCATCAGCTGCGCCTCCAGCTCCCGCTGCCTCTCCTGCTCTGCCAGCAGCGCCTGCATCTGCTGCATCTGGCGCTGCTGCAGCCGCTGCTGCAGCTGCTGCTGCTGCTCCATCTGCAGCCGCGGCTGCAGCAGCACAGCAGCAGGCGGCTGCGGTGCCTCGGGAAGAGGCGCCAGCCATGGTCCGAGGTTTTGGTTTGATGCCATGCCAGGCCCGAGGTTGGATGGAGCCAGATCAATGCTGCTCCTGCTGCTGCGCTGCACTGCCAGCGGCGTCCCCACCTCCATGCTGCTCCTGTTGCTGCTGCATGCAGCCTGGTAAACCAGCTCCATGCTGCTGCGGCTGCTGCGCTGCACAGCGTAGGAAGAAGTCTCCATGCTGCTCCTGTTGCTGTAGGGAGACACGACATCAAAGCTGCTCCTGTTGCTGCTGCAGCCGGCGGGCGGTGCAGCTACAGCAGCAGCTGCAGCAGCAGTGTGTTGCAGATGCTTCACGTGGTTGGCCTGGAGGCGCAGGTTCCGCAGCCGGCTGATTTCAGAGTCGATGACTGCAAGTGCGTGGGCTACTGATTGAGGCGTTGGCTGCTGCTGCTGCTGCTGCAGCTGCTGCTGCTGTTCCTGCTGCATCTGCTGCTGTTCCTGCATCTGCTGCTGCATATCGTGCATTAGTTGCTGCTGCAGCAGCTGCTCCTGCTGCTGTTCCTGCTGCAGCTGCAGCAGCAGCATCTGCTGCCGCTCACGCAGCTGCTGCTGCTGCTGTTGCTGTTGTGGGAGAGCTGCGCCGGCATTTGCCCTGGAGGGAATTGGCGGGGGCCAGCTTGCTACTCTCAGATCCTCCAGCTGTGATGCTACATCCTCCCCAAAGTTGCTGCTGGCAGCAGCACTGCCACAAGCCGCTGCATTTGCAGACGCAAACCTGGATGGTGCACTCGACTGCCGCACGCCAAGCTGCTGCTGCTGCAGCTGCTGCTGCTGTGCTGACAGAAGCTCGAAGCTGTGCAAAGCCTCAGCGCTTGAGCGCTGCAATTCCTGCGCGTGCGCTAGCTGCTGCAACAGCTGGATGTTGGCAGGGTCCAGCGCAAAGGGAGTTGCTGCATTCACAGCAGTGGCACCACGAGCAACATTAGCAGGTTGCTGCTGCTGCTGCTGCTGCTGCTGGCAGCTGCTGCTAAGGCCCAGCACTCCAGCTGGAAGCATCGGAGAGCTGCAGCCAGCTGCTACTGCAGCTGCTGCTGCCGCTGCCAGGCTTTCCCGAGTAAGCTGCAGCTGCTGCGGTGTGTTGGCCCTGCTGCTGGTGCTGGAGTTTGAGGTGGTCAGTGGCACGTAGGGCGACTGTGCACCCTGCTGCTGCTGCTGCTGCTGCTGCTGCTGCGATGCTTTCACCCGCTGCTGCAGTAGGGTCTCGCCTGGCGGGCCCCAAACAGCTGCAGGTGCTGCTGCTGCTGCTTGAGGCTTGCAGTTGGGGCCCTGGTGCGCTTGCTGCTGTGGTGGCACCACAGCTGGGGACCAAAACTGGCTGCTGGCAGCAACTGCAGCAGCTGCGGCGTTGCTGTGGGAGCGAGCCAGCTGCTGTGCTGACACCATCGATGATGACATTGCAGGGGGTGGCTTCATGGCCTTGTGGGTACTAGAGCCATTGCTGCCACTGCTGCAACGAGCAGCCTGCTGCTGTTGCTGCTGCGACTGCCTGTCAAGGGTTGGTGTCACTGTCGGAGTCGGCGGCACGGGTGTATCGACTGTCCTTGGGGGTGCCTCAAACCCTGGTATGTAGACCCCAGTTCCCCTGCGTGCTGGGGGAGCATGCAGGTGGGACTTGCCGCTCCCGGCACCGGCGTCAGTGGACATCTGCAGACGTTGCGTACACAGCCCGTGACTGCCGATTTCAATACCTACAGGCATCACAATTGTAAAGGTGAGATACGAGAATCGCTGGCTGGCTGGACTGCTTCCAACCAGATGTCCTCGTAGGCACTCTGGGCGAACAGCCCTCGTAAGCTTGTTCGCTGGAAGACCAGCCGCAGTCGCAACTCACCAACAGCAATGATGCTATCAAATCTGCAATGGAAGACTTGGCGCTGGGCTGCGCTTGCTAGTGGCTCTGCACAGCAACTGCAGACCTGTACTTATATAGCTTCGATGCTGCTCGTCACACAGAAATAACTTTATTTCAATGTTCTTGATTTTACTAGATAGAACCGGCTGGAAACAATGGAGAAGCCGTTGCCCTCCAGTCGATGACGCACGCTTCCCTGGCTTGGCTGTGCCAATTCAAGGCAGGATAAGAGCCGATATTGGTCACTGATACCGTCCGCTAAAGCTCAGAGCATTGCTGTTCTGCTGATCAACGCCCTGCAATAGGATAGGCAGATATCTTCTGTTATAACATAAGGATATTTTGCTGCTGCCAGCAGCACTGCTGCAAGTGCTGAACCCCTCTTAGCACGGATGCGGTAGCGCTGCTGTTGCTGTCAGCTGCACAGGTGCCGCGTTTCTTCAGGAAAATGCCTCTGCTGCGGACATCCATCCGCAGCCTGCCAGCAGCTCAGCTGCTGAGTCAGCACTGTCAACTGTCAACTGTTGATCATGTAACATTATCCGTCTGTGCGCAGTTCCAACTGAGCAGTGACGACGGCGCCAAGGGTGTCAGGCGTATATTGTGCTGGTGGAGGTGACTCTGGTAACAAAGCAATTGAGCAGTATGATTACCAAGAGTGCCGAAGCCCAGAGTTCAAGGGAGCTCCCAGCAGTGGACCACACTTGCAAGCTGTAGTGATAATGCTGCTCAAGCGATTCACCCCACGCTGCCCACACCAGTAGCCACAAGAAATGGCACCCTACGTAGGGTAGGCCTGTATACAGGCAACCAACTGCCTGCCTGTCAGTCGCGCAGAAACCAAAGCCAGGAACAGAGTCATGCCATTTGCAGGCCATGACAGCAAATAACACGCCCCACAACGCCAAGGGGTACAACAATTGACAGGAAACGCATCACGGCAAGATCCTGCCTAGAGTGTTTCGCAGGCTGCAAGTACTCCCGGCTTGGTGGAAAGTGACAAAAGCACCTAGCCTAGTGTGGCATGCCTGCTTGGGGCACTGCAACCCAGCTGCCCACAAGTTGAGCAGACCGCTCCACACCACACACCACACCACACCAGCAGCGCACCATGCGTTGCTAGCCTGCGAGTACAATGGCTAGATAACTATGCACCGAACCGTGCTGAAAGACATCGCAGGTCCGCACACTGCTGCAAAGCAAGCATCAAGCGACACACATTGACACTGACCCCCACCTTGGTTCTAAAAGGTTTGATGCTCCTGGTACTACGCGTGACAGAGTGACACGTGTGCCATTCAGCATAGACGCATCGGTCACGCTGGTGTGTGCAGCCATCCGTGCAACCACCTAGCGATATCCCAGACACGACTGTTCACACGCGTTGCCACACCTCGCCACACCCCCCCCAGTTCAAAACCGCCACAGTAGTACGCAGCGCAGCACCCTGGCTTCTAACGAAAAGAATAACTTCCTCCAGCAACGTTGGATGAGTACCAACGCATCAGCTGCTCTCGCTGTTGCGGCTGCTGCCGCTGCTGCTGCATGTTGTGCAAGCCAAGCCAGCAACAGCAACAAGCGCGCCGCAGACGAAGAGCACACACACAGTCGCACACAATCATACACAGCCACCCCAATAGCAGCGATGCAGGCAGTGAAACAAAGCACAGTCACTTAGTCACACGACTGGCGCTGGGCTTCTGTTCACACTTGCCTGCAGCATGGCACGCCAGCCAGGCGTCTGTCGCACCATTGCGCTGCCGTTTCAAATGCGTTAGAGAGCACAGCAGGCTTCATGCAAAGACACGATGACCGGTGACTGAACCGCAGCAAACAGCTGCAAAGTGAGCAGCCCCAATCATGCTCACATCACACATGCAGTACATGCAGCACCCGCACACGCACAGCAACTCGCCACCCATCAGACACCTGCCTGCAATTGGGTGGTGCGCTGCCACAGCACCACACAAGCTGCTGTATACAGAACCAAGCAGGGCTACTGGCAGTTGCCTGCCTCACGCCTGGCATGGTGCCCCAGTCAGCCTCAACAGCCAAGGCTAGCAGGTTGCAACATTGCCTCGTTGATTCAACCTGCAAAAAATGGCCGGCTAACAGCTGCTTCCAAGCTGTCAAGCTGCCGCAGCAACACAAAAGCGCGGGCACAGCTGCAGAGCTTGGTCCAGCAAGCCAGCATGTGGGCAGCAGTGCAATGCCTGATGTAGGGCACTGTACTGCAGACACGCGCACAGCCAGCGGCGGCATTGCCGTACAACAGAAGCACTTGTTGCCCGAGGACACACGCGGCATACACACCAGCATGCATAGAGCGTTGCCAATACATACATAATGCTTCCTAGGTAATTTGGATAATCGCCACAGGTAAGTGTGCAGTAGTAGACCGTCAAAGTATCGCCGTGCACCACACATCAGTTCAGGCGCGCTGCCGCAGCCAGTACTACATCGCCATGCAGGCCTTCTGCAGCAACTGGGAGTGGTGCTGCAGTGCTCGCACTTCATTCCATAGCCCTGGCTTGCTGCAAGGGCAGTACAAAGAGCAGTGAAACTGTAGCTCCTCTCAACAGCAACACAAAACCACGCTGTGGCATTGTAAACAGGCAGCCGGTGCCAAGGCACAAGAACGGGCGTTGCGTGTGTGGCGGCTGTCCCTGCTGCACCAAGCAGCCACGCACAGGCACACATCGACGCCGGCACAGCACCTCAGCAGCACGTGAATACTGCAACCACGACCGCACACCAAATAGGGATCTCTGCAACCCGCACACAGAGACCGGTGTGTTGTCACACTGCAAGCCATTGCATAGCTGCAACGGCAGCACAGGGCAAGCAGCCGCCGAAACCGGTAGGGCCCCGCCGTCCAAATAGGATGTATGACTGCCATACAAATCAGCACATACACGTGTGTGAGCACGTGCATCTGCAACAGCAGCGTTTGCATAGCAGACAACCACAGCCGTGTACCTGGACTGCCGCGGCATTTGCAGGCACCACTTGATTGAAACAGCCAGACGCGGAGCAACTACGCCAAAGGAATGAGGAGTGAGCGTGGGTGCAAAGTGCTCGGGACGTGTGCGGTGACGTATGATGCACGAATCAGCAGGAGGATGGCGATCTGCGACGCCCCTTGCTACCTTTCAAGCAGGGGCCATGTGCAGCAAGTGACCGTTCAATCCGAGAAACATACTTCACTCAAGCCGGCACCCCGGCTGGCTGCTTCTAGTGCATCACCGAGCACGCAGGGTGCACATGCCCGTTTTGCCACACAGCTGACTGGCAGCCAGGCGCACAGCACAGGAACCGATCACACAGTGCAAAGTGCAGATGCACCAAGCCACTGAACCAAGAAAACAAACCCTGCAGGAAGCTGCGCAGCTGCAACATGCACTGTGGCAGCAGGCGCCAAGTTTGGCGGCCGCTGAACCCATTAGGCAGAGTGGAGCTGCTCAGCTGCCCCAGGGGTGTCAGCAGCACAAGCGTCAGCAAAACCGGGGATCGGGGTGTAAACCCCAGCCCCAAAACCACGGATTCAAAACGTGCCGATGACAGATAGACGAGCTCACCGCCTACAGCCCGGCAGCCCAATGCCAAACCACAGCAGATGTCCAGATGCAAGCTGCATGTGCCTGAGAGGGCTACCGGCACCGTAGGTCTCAAACAGCCACCACCACACTCTCTGAACCGCCTTTTCCAACCACCAGACGCACCACAGCGGCCCTGCAGGGCGCAGCCTGGCCACACCACACGTGTCCCTGCAAACAAACCAGACACACCTCGCTCTTTTGCACAACATCGGCACAGCGGCATACACGTACACATGTTCCAGCCGCCTGCGATATCGCAATACACAGATTCACTGCCGACCACAGCCAGCCACAACCAAGGAAGCTGCCTTGTCTGAGTTAACACATTCCAGCCACCCACAGCACTAGCAAGGGCACCCACACACACGCTAAACACCCTCGAAGGAAGACCAGCAAGCATACCAACCCAGGCCCTAGCGGAAGAATGATCAACCCAGCCTGCTGCATTGCAGAAGCCGTAGCATCAGGCAGCGCCAATGCAACCTGCAGCTCCCGAGCAATCACAGCAGCAGCAGCACATTGAAACCTGCCAGCCAAGCACACTCCAGGCACCCAACCCCCCAGCTCTTGAACGCTGGCTGCCGCCACACCAGCACATGTACACCTCTGCGGATGATCTAGCTCGACAATGCAGCGGCAAAGCAAGGTGATATCAACCAAAAGTGCATGTATTTTGCACGCCATCAAAAGCGAGCCAACATGGCTTCCAAAGGCAGATGCTGCAGCTGCGGCAGATAGCAAGGCACAGCAGCCGCAGCGCAGCACGCATCGCAATGCAAGGCTATGCGCCAGGCACAATCCACGCAAACGAAGGCAGAAAGGAAGGCCGTGCAGTGCTGGGAGGCTGCAATAGCAGAAGGCAATGCAGGTGAGGCAGTACAGCAACAGACGCAAAGAGCAGCGTAACAGATCAACTCCAGACAAAACCACGCGCTTGTAGGGCACCGGTGCTCAACATATCTGCAACATGCGCAGTAACGCTGTTGCAGCTGTGTCCCCCACCGGCCTAGTTGCCACTGCCGCATAGAGCGCCGTGAGATGCTCGCACAGAAACCCAGCAGGCAGCGGACAAACAAAAGCCCAAAGGACTCCAAAGGAAGGGCAAGCGTGGCAGACACAGGCTTCCAAAGGCATGGAGCACCGCTGTACACCACTGCCTGCGATGCAATGCGATGCAATGCATCACACTGCTGCAAGCAAAGGAGTAAGCTGGTGCACATCACCACAAAAACTGCTGCACGCCTGCACTCGGCCCAGCTAGCACGCTCCAAATGACAAGCGCCTGGAAAAACTGGACACGTAAAACTCGGCAGTTCTGTGCTCAGTCAAAACAGCTGGCGCCGCATGCAATCCAGCTGCTCGCATCAAGCACCCAAGAAAGGAGAATCACTACGTGAGCTAGCAGCGAGCCGCACCAATGCTGACGCGCCCGCGCCACTGCTGCAGTGCAATGCACACATGCCAATGCTCGGCCCTGGCGACGACGGATCCACACCAACAGCTACTATGCGCCTGTTGTGATCTGCTATACATCCTCCACCCCAGCTTGTGCAACTTGTCTCTCCAATGCCAGCTACGCAATGCCAGCTATGCAACAGCTGCGCCCAGCGCCAACCACACGCCTGCGCAGCAGCAATTTTCATGCAGACTGATGCAGATAGATGCCAGCTGCCCCTGGCAGCCCCTCCACGCATGATTCTGCTCCACACACATCCAGCGCAATGCACAAGCACAGAAGCAGAAGCTCCTGGAAGCCTCACATGTTTGGAAACCGGCAGACAGCCATGCGCAACCCACCAGTGTTGGCACAGAAAGCAGCACTGTGAGTGCCACATCCTCCTCCTGCTGGCCGGCCATCAGCATGGCACGGCAGCCCATAGCGTCTTTGATTCGCACGCCGCAGCAGCAGCAAGCTAGCTCGCAAACCCCACACACAGTAAATGGCTGCATGCCAGCGCCCTGCAGCAGCATCAGGTTTCTGGAGCCGCGTGCTGCGCACAGCTGCTCAGCTATCAGGCTAGAATATTCTTTGTCAAGAGCCAGCAGAGCAGGCATTGGCTGATGTTTCAGCACCCCTGTATTAAACTGGTCTCCCAACTGCAGTGCAGCATGCTGGGCTGGCAATGCCTTGCTGCTTTTGAATCAGCAAGGCACGCGCCTGCCACAATGCAAGGTAACACATGTCTGCCGGGCAGCAGCAGCACACTGAAGCACGCCGACACACCCAGACAGGCAGCAGGTCTTTGAATAATGCTCTACTGTACGATATAACGCAGCAGGCTCAGCAGCTGCAGGTAGCTCACAAACATGCATGTATGCACAACCCTCCAAAACACGAGCACTACACAGTCAAACTGCGCATACGGCCGCATGCAAGCTTGCAAGCAGGCGTGCGGCAGTCATGCACATGATGGCAAACACCCACGCATTAACAGCCAAGCCAGAGCAAGGCCAATGCACATGCTGGTTGTGTGTGCATGGCCTCTGCAGTGGCTATGGCTGCACACCAAGCTTTCCATATCAAGAGCAGTATGTAGCAGTCTGTCAGTTGAGGCACACGACAGGGTTCAACCACACGCCGCAACATGGCTGCTGCAGCTCGCTGAACACTCGGCGCGGCTCAGCATGGGGGGGGCAATTGTGCAGCAAGGCTGCCTGTGCACCACGTGTTTTGGCGTGACAGCACAGCGCAAGCCCGCCGCTACACATTCTCGATGGTTCATGTCAGGGACACACCCACAGACGTACTGAAATGGTACACACAAGTCCTTAAGGAGTCACGGCAGGCCTAAAACCACCCGCAGAATCGACTACATCACACCGTAACACATACACGCAGCCAGATGCTGCAAGATATGTCCCCCGATTCCAGCACCTCAGCACGGCCAGACATTGAGGATGCCACATGTCCACATGTCAGCGACATGATGCGATGCCCATGCCAGTGTGTGCAAGGTGCAGCCTTGGTGTCTGCAGATGACATCAACCACGCAGCGCCATGCCAGGGGTGGTGCTGCAGCTGATGTGGCAACAGCAAACTCAGAACCTGCACTTGCCGCGGCGCATACAGCATGCCTGCCGCACACACAGCTTGCGAGTGCTGAGGCACCGCTGGCATGCCCACATCTTGCACAGCTCAGCACGCCGCGTGACAGGCTGCGCCGCATGTGCTGCGCCGCGGGCCTTACGCCACAAGTGGTGCAATGCTGGCAGGGATTGCCGGCATGCCCCACATCATGCGGAAGTCCTCAAAGCCCACGGTTCCGTGGCAGTCTGGGCTGCAACTGCGCCTCAAAGCATCAGGCCTCACGCCACCAGCGGCGCAGTGCTGGCAGGGATGGCCGGCATGCCCCACATCTTGCGGAAGTCCTCAAAACCTACAGTACCATCGCAGTCCGCGTCCACCTCCTTGACCATAGCACTGGCCATGTCCACCGACATCTTGCGGCCAGCAGGGCCCTTCATGGTTGGCCGCTCATCCTGCAGCACCTGTGGCAGCAGCAGCAGCAGCAGCAGCAGCAGCATGTGTCTGGTGAGTGCTGGCACACATCTTGCGGCCAGCAGGGCCCTTCATGGTGGGCCGCTCGTCCTGCGGCACCTGCAAACGGGTGAGCAGCATGTGCACGAGGTTAGTGCTGGTACGAGGACATGAAGCCAAGAAACGCAGTCATCGCCATCACACCAGAAACATAGGGACTACAGCATTCAAAACACGGAGAAAACAAAGAGGACACACAGCAGACAAAGAGAAGGACACAACCTGCACAGACCCTAAACCCACCTGAGCCAGGTCTTCCACGCTGATGTAGCCATCCCCATCACGGTCCAGCTGCTCAAAGCTGCGCCGCACCGCGTCCCTCCTCTTTGCCACGCGCGCGCTGTCCAGCATCGCCGCGATGAACTCCTCATAGTCAATCACGCCCTGCCCGGACATGTCTGACACCTGGAAGAGCTCGGCCATCTCGTCTTCGTCAATGGCAGCGCCGACTTGTGCCAGGGCCTGGTGCAGGTCGTGCGCGTCAATGCGGCCGTCGTCGTCCTTGTCCATGGCCATGAACAGCTCCTGTGGCAAGACAGGAAGCAGCAGCAGCAGCAGCAGCAGCAGCAGCAGCAGAGGGTCAGCAGCAGCAGCAGCCGTTGTTCAAGAGCAGCAGGCTGAACTTGTCCAAAAGCATGAACAGCTACTGGGGGCAGCAGCAACAGCAGCAGCAGCAGCAGCAGGGAGCCAGCAGAGGACCAGCAGATGCCTGCTGTAAGCAGTGCTGGTGATGCAAGCAGGAAGTGGTTTTAAGCCTTGCCCAGGCGCCTCACCCGCAGCCGGTTCACGTCCTTGTCTGTCAGCGTGCGCGCCAGCACCACCAGCGCCAGGCGCTTCATGTGGTTCATGTTGGCAAACGCGCGCAGCCGCCGCACCATGTGTGCGCCCAGCGCCGCCGCAGGCGCAGCCGCGGGGCCGTCGCTGAGGAACCAGCGGTGCTGCAGCAGTGCGGCTGCTGGGGAGCGCTGCTGCGGGTCCGTCACCAGCATGTCTCCAATCATGGCCTTGGCAGCCTCGGTGACGTTGTCCCACTGCAGGCGGACACAGCAGCAGCGGGTGGTTGTGAGGCAGTTACACCTTGAATGGCTACTCAGCAAAGCAGCATGCAAAGCATGTCTTCAATCCTGGCCTTGGCAGCAACGATGACGTTGTCCCACTGCAGGCGTTGTGGCAAGCAGGGAAGTCACGCAAGTGCTAGGTAACTTTGCAGCAAACGAGCCGGTTGACACCTGATCAACTGCTGATCAGATTGGCCGGCGGCCATGCAAAAGCCTCAAAACTGATACGCAGCGGCATGCAACATCAGCTGACAGCAGCGACTCAGGCAGCCGCCTGCTGCTGGGCTCACCTCGCGGTTCACGAAGCTGTAGCTGCCCTGCTGCACCTTCTGCAGGATGCGCGAGTCGCTCTTGCCGCCAAAGGGCGGGTAGCCGCACAGCAGGATGTACATGATCACGCCCGCAGACCACACATCAGCCGCATTGTTGTAATCGCGCCGTAGCACCTGCATGGTCAGCAGAAGCAGTGCAAATCTTCAGCGTCAGGAACGCAGCAACTCGTTTTGTTATGCGTGTTAGATGTGCACCTTGCCACAACACCTGTTGATAGTGTTGTGCTGGACACCAGATGCAAGCTCCCATCAAGCTGCCACCATATCACCTGCTTCGGCTCGAGCAAGGCCGCACCTCAGGCGCCACGTAGTAGGGCGTGCCAAACTTCTGGCTGAGGCGCTGGCCTGGCTTGCAGAACTCGCTGGTGCCAAAGTCGATGACCTTGAGCACGGCATCCGGGCCCTTGCTGGTCAGCAGGATGTTCTCGGGCTTCAGGTCCCTGCGGGAGGCAGATGCCGCCAGATGGAGTCATATGCAGCAGATGCCTGTACTCATCATATAGTAGAAGAGAGACTGTGATGTTGAAATTGAAGCGTCACAAGCAGCATTACATGCCCCCAGCGCGGGCCGCGTACACTATCACCATGCGAACTGCAGCAGAAACGCATGCATGCAACAGCTTGCTACTCAATCGCAAGCGGAGCACTGCTGCAGCTGCCTTCTCGGCGCGCCGAAACGCTCAGCAACTGCGCCCCCAGCTCTCTAAACGCCTCGAATCACACCAAACCCACCTGTGCACGATGTGCTTGCTGTGTGCGAAGCTGATGAAGTCCAGCAGCGCGCGCATGATCACAGCTGCATCGCGCTCGCTGAAGTGGCCGCGGCTGATGATGCGGTCAAACAGCTCGCCGCCGCTGCACAGCTCCATGACCAGGTGGTAGTGTGCATCATCCTCAAACACGTCCTGCAAGCCCACCACGTGCGGGTGGCCATGCAGCATGCGCATGATGGCCACCTCCTTAATGATGCCTGCAGCAGCAGGGGCAGAGGCGCACAACACAGCCGGTTAGCATCATTGGCAACAGTGGCTGGCGTGGGTGCCGGCAGCAGGCAGTTTGCTGCAATTCCCACGCCTCAGCTGCTGCTGCTGCTGCTGCTGCTGCTGCTGCAAGTTGAGATGTGCAGGGCTAGGCGTGCTGCAAGGGCAAGCTGGTAAGCCACTCGCGCGTTGTGCTGCTGCAATTCTTGGCCATGCACTGCCACCGCTGCAGAACTGCCATTCGCTCCTCCATGTCACAGCTGTTCCCCCTGCTGATGCTAATGCTGTGCATTTTGATCAATATTGCCATCAAAGCTGTTTGCAGCTGGTTGCTGTGAATCCTGACTGTGCTGTGCAGCCAGCAGGGGATGGAACATCCCCAGCACACCTCGACTTCCACAACTGCGAAAGCATACTGAGACCAACACTGCAGCGCAACCGCTGCAGTTCCGTCTGCACAGGAAACCCACCTTCTCGCTGCTTGAGGTCTTCAGGTGATTTCTGTACAGTTTTCACCGCAAACTCCTGCCCAGACTTGATGTGGGTGCATGCCTGTACCTTGGCAAACGCACCGTGCCCAATGATGCGGCCAATCTGGTAGGTATCCTCAAACACGCGCTGCCGCGCTGCATCCAGCTCCTGTCGTGCCTCTGCAAGGGACTTTTCTACCTCATCATGATACTCTGGCGCTACAGCCTTGCAGCTGCAGCTGCGGCGTGGAGATACCACGCCTCTGTCCTGCAACCTGGCGCTGCCCGCACACCCGCACACATTGCCCATGCCTGTTGCCCTGTTGCTGTTGCAGTTGCAGTGCCTGCAGCCGCTGGTTTGGCGGCCGCCGCTGCTGCCGTTAGCGTGGCTCCAGCTGCTGGTTGAGCTCCAGCTGCTGAACGCGGCTGTGCAAGTGCTGCTGCTGTTCGACTACTGCGGATGGGCCGTCCTGCAAGCACAGCCAGCAGACAGGTTGTCAACCTGCTCAACACAGGGGCAACGCTGAAGACGTTAGTGGACGCCGGACTGGTCAGCCAAAGGTCAAGTCCACAGCTTAGCTGCTGCTGCAAAGGCCGGTGCATGCGGGGTCTGACTGGTGAACTGAGCGACTGCGACTGATCCATAGATCATACCAAAACCACCCAAAGTGTCGTGCAATTGAGTAATGGGCGATTGACGCTGCACAGTGGTGGCGGAGGTGTTTCGAATGAAATCATCCCACCCGCCGATGGGCGAGCTACTTGCTTTTGAGTATCTATGAACATACCAAAAGACGCTTAGCCTGCTAGGAGGCCCCCGGCAATAGCCCCGACAAGGCTTTCCGACCAAAAGCCACAGACCCTCCAACTCGGCTTTGCGTCTCACCGTGCACGCATGTAAAAGCCTATTGCTACCTTAAATAAGAGTTCGGGCCTGCTTTGAACCAGTATCTAGCGGCAAGGCTCAGTCTTCTGCTCTCCGGACTTCCTCTCTTTGCACACTTCGCTGCCGTAGCACCCAAACGCCTGTTCACACAAACATAGTCATGTTCAGCTCCACTGCACCAGCAATCGGAGCAAGGCAGCGGGGTGTTGCGCCTGCTAAGACCTCGTTGTAATTTCCACAGTGGGAAGGACGTGCATTCGCTTTGATCGGACGAGTGCAAACTACAGCCGGTGTTTGAAGTCGTTTAGTCCTGGTCTGCTCACCGACCGCCCCTGATCTGCTGCAGCAGGGCGTTTGTCGTGGCTTGTTTTGTTTGCTGTTTCATCCAATAATTTATATTTGTACCACACATCCTTGGAAGATGCCTTTCGCCTCCACGTTCGGCTTTGCAGTGGGGGTGGGCATCACCTGCTTCAAGAATGGCCTGCAGTATCTTCCAGCGTACAGGTGCGCTGCTGCGAGCTGCCTGTGCTCCAAGTGACAGGCTCACGTATCAGGGGCTGCCAGCAACGGCTACCGGGCTGCGCAGGAGGGCAGCTGTACAGGAGCTACAGCAGCAGCTGCTGTCTTGATGCAGCATGCCCATAACAGAGCAACGTCTGCCAGCAGTGGGACCATCAGCTGCTAACCCAGCAAACACATAGCAGTCAGCGCACTGGCGCTGGCTGTTCCGCTCCTGTTCCACCTTGCCCACCTCACACTGGATGTCTTCTGCTGCTGCTTGCAGGAAGCCGTGGGAGCACGTGATTGCAGGCACAGCAACAGCGTACTTGTTCCAGTGGATTGTGGACCAAGAGGAGTCGCTAGTGAAGCAGATTCAGGACCACTACTCGCGCATGTCAGAGCAAAAGCAGCAATGACGGCAGCAGCAACAGCAGCAGCAGCAGCAGCAGCAGCAGTCACAGCTGCTGGCCACTGTGGTGTTCCCCAAGCTCTAGAGGCAGCAGCAACAGCTTCGCCACGGAGAGCGCGGCGAAAAGCTGCAGCAATGTGATTGGTGGCACGTTCGCGCCTGTTCACTTTGGTTGGCGCGCTGCTGGCTGGCCATGGGCCTTGCAACGGCGCTTGCCGCACTTGCTGCTGCAACTGTGGCGGCAGCAGCAGCACGCGCTGTGTTCAGCTGAGGCAGTTTTTTTGCAGCCGGAGCACTCGTTGTTTGTGCAGCCTCAAAGCGGCAGGGGGCTTGACGGCAGCACTCACAGCGCCTACTAGCAGGCAGTCCTTGCATCACGTGCTAGCGCCAAGGGGTTTAATTGCCCAGGCTAGGGGAGCAGCTCAGCTTGTCCTGGCTTATAACAGCCCGAGTTGCAGCTGCACTGGCAGGGTGTAGAAGCAGGTTTTGTACGGCTTATGGCGGGAGCCTTGTTTGGTGTCTGTCGTCGTTCCACCAGCTGCCAGAGTTCTAGCCACAGCTGAGACATCGGCTCTCTCTAACACAGGACAGGAGAATATGGCATGGCAGCCACGTGGATGGTTTACTATGGTGGTGTGGTCGTAGGCTAGGGGTTGATAGGTTGGTGGCAGTTGCTGGCATTACAGGTCAGCTTGATCATCGGGCACTAACGTACCTTTTGTGTACCATTAGGGTGGAGTGCAAGAGCTTTGTAATTGAGCTATTGTTCACTGTGTTCATGCCATCACGGCAGGATATGGGCCATCTTTCCCAAAGGTTTGCGTGCAGGTATAAGATGGTTGCTGTTGGTTGGTGTCAAGGATCACTGAGGATTGAAACGGTTGGGGAATAGGACTTCAAAGCGGTGTACAGCCTGTGAGTAAGTCCGCAAGTCGCGGACTTACCCACATTGAATGGGGGTTGCACAGCAACTTGCTTGAATGTAGTAGCAGATACAGCGGACCAACCAACAGTTGCTGCAGCCGCCTAGCGCTACGCTGCATCAAACATAGAGCACAAGTCCTCCTGCAGAGAGCCTTCATCACTAAAGTGGTGTGAGTCAGAAACTTCCGTTGGCAGGCAAAAGGCATGATGACGCTGGCACTTGGAGCTGCGTCCCAGTTAGTGGTGCCTGCTGATCAGTCTCACTGCAGCAATCGTTGTACTGTTACCATTAACTCGGCGCGTTTGAAACATGCCTGCCATAACCATCAAAGCTGTGCCAGGTTTGCGCACCACTTCAGTTTAGCGCCGCATTCTGCTGCAAGCTCTTCACAGTCCCCGCCGCATCAAACTTGCACACCACATCATACAGGCGCCCTCCCAGGCATGCTGCAACCTCTGGATGTTTCACCATGCCAAGCTTCAAGCTGTCTACTGTGAACTTTGCCCTGAGGTTTGTCTCTATGGCGCGCCCCATGCCTTCTAGCACCAGCAGGTCTGCATCTGCTGCCTCGGCTGCTAGCTCAGCAGACACCTGGCAGCAGCAGCAGTGTCAGCAGCAGCGGCAGCGGCAGCAGCAGCAGCAGCAGCAGCAAATTCAACACAACATGTGACAAACTAAACAAGGACGGGACCAGCACCATGCTAGGAAGCCACAGCAGCAGGTTTTCATCAGCAGTGCTGTGCTCACAGCCGCATCCCTGCAATCCAGCTTTCCAAACAACTTGGAGGATGACTACTACCAGCAGCTAGCAGCTGCCGGAACCAGCATCCCGGCAGCTACGCAATCTGCGTGAAAGCGAAATGCGCACAATATTCAAGCTGAAGCAACGCAGCACAGTAGTTCAGCGCACCTCCCGCAAGTCGATGACAGGCAGGTCATTGCCGCTGTTCATCACCCGCAGCTGGCCACTGCCCCAGGCCTGACCCAGCAGCGCATCTTGCGCTGCTGCTGCCGCCACCAGCGGCGCAAGCTCTGCTGCTGTTATGTCGTTGATGGTGGCGCCGTTGTTGGCTGCCAGAATCACCTGAAAGCAAAACACAGAAGCAGCTAAGTTGAACGTGAACAGTAGACGATTCTCTGTTTGCCCTGTTGTGGCAGCATTCAGCCTGCGGGGAAACTGCATCGTCGATAGTCACAAGGCCTGACTGTCCTAGGGCTGCTTGAACCTTGCTGCAGAACACGAATCACAGCAGAGCTGCACACCTGCGTGCCCAGTTTTGAGAGCTCCCGGGCACAAGGCAGCATGCCCAGCAGCACATCTTCCCCGGCGTTGCCAACATACAGCTTACACATTGCATACTGATCCCTGACACTATTTGAAACTACTTGAAAGTTTCCGCACCTGTGTGCAAAGTTTTGTGAGCTCCCGTGCAAAAGGCAGCATGCCCAGCAGCACATCCGCCCCGGCGTTGTCCACAAACACCCCTCCCGATACCAGGCTACCTCAGCACGGGCACAAGCCGCTGCGCTGAAGTTGCTGCAGCAACAGCTGCAACAGCAGAGTGCCCTGCTGGGAATCTGCATCATGCCTGATGCAGGGCTTGTTTTGATGGGGTGCTGCTATCACGCCTTCAGAAGTTCAGCAACCAAAAACCCAGGAGCGCACCTGCGTGCTCATTTTGGTGAGCTCCCGTGAAAACGGCAGCATGCCCAGCAGCACATCCGCCCCGGCATTGTCCACAAACAGCTCACACAGTACAGAGTGATCCCTATTAGATTGCAATCTTCCGCACCTGCGTGCCCAGCTTGGTGAGCTCCCGCGCAAAAGGCAGCATGCCCAGCAGCACATCTGCGCCCGCATTGTCCACAAACAGCAGCGCCTTGCGGTACGGCTGCGCTCGGAAGCGGTCCAGCACTGCATCTAGATCATCCACCACCTGCACATGTAGTTTGTTGCAGCACAACACAAGATGTGCATTAAGCACAACGAAACAGACGCTGTGAGAGGGAGTAGAACTGCATCCAAGTCATCATCCACCTGCCCATCAGCGCAGAGCTGGTCCAGCAAAAAAGCAGAGCGGCATGCGCTGCGCAGTGGACGCAGTTGAGCATGCAGAACAGCGTTGTCCACAAACCGCAGCGCCTTGCGGTAGGGCTGCAGCCGGAAGCGGTCCAGTACGGGATCCAAGTCATCCACCACCTGCCCATTGCACGTAGGTTTTCGGTTTTGGTTTGAGCTTGCCGAAGCGCGCATAACAAGACGGCAAATCAGCACATTGTGCAAATGTATAGCGCCAGAGATGCCGCAGGAACAATGCTACAACACTTGAAGCTGCTGCTGGCGCAGTTGCACACTGCAAGCCGCAACGGTACTCAGCCGCATTCTTTGCCGCTGGCAGACCAAATGATCAACAATCCCCCAGGCCTACTGCTGGCGCTGCCTCGCACACTGCTTGTCAGTTCTCTAGCTGGCTGTCAGACCCTACACCTAGACTGCACATCCGCTTTTAGCAGAAAATTCAAACCCTACACCCTCACCCAGGGCCGTGGCAGCAGCTGCTCCAGTGCACAGTGGAAGCCAGCACCTTGGCCCGACAAGGGCTGAGTGCGACACATATACTTAACCACAAGTCAAACACAGCCAAAAACTGCACATCCATATGAAATTGCAGACTTAAAATGCACTCTCTCACCCAGGGCCGTGGCAGCAGCTGTTCCAGTGCGCAGTGGAAGCCGGCACCTTGGCCCGACAAGGGCTGAGTACGACACATCTATCTAACCAAAAGTCAAACACAGCCACAAACTGCATATCCATATGAAATTGCAGAACTCAAATGCAGTCTCTCACCCAGGGACGTGGCAGCAGCTGCTCAAGTGCGCAGTGGAAGCCAGCCCCTTGGCCCGACTCGTAGCGATGTGCTGACGCAGCAGCGCCCAGGTCAAAGATGTTGCCTGCAAACACGCCTCGCAGCGCTGCATTCAGCGCTGCTGTTGCATTCGGCTGCTGGTCCAGCATCTGCAGCACCTGCATGGCAGGAGGGTGGTAGCACAACAGGGGAAAAGGTGCGGCAATGTGCAGGTCGCTGACAGCGCAGCAGGGGCTGCAATGCATGTGCAACAATCACTTATGGGGTAGATGTGACAGATACCAGGCGGCTGGCAGCCCACACTACACAACTGCCAACATAGAAGAAAGATCTACGTCGAGTGAGCGACACACATGCCCGTATGGTTGCCAGACAAGCACCATGAAGATTAACAGGGCTTTGCAACTGTTGCAGAAACACCCTCAACCAGTGCATGCAGCAAGTCAACATCAGTAATGCATGCCCTGCTTGCGTGCTTGAAACATGATGCTGCCTGCTGCCTGCCGTCCTGCAACCCAAGACTTGCAGGCCAACACACACAAAAAAACACCTGCGGCAGCAGCTGCAGTGCTGCCTCGTCCTCTGTCTGCTTCACTGCCTTAAAGATGTCCACAAAGCCAGCGTTGTGCAAGCACTGCTCCCTGCAATTTACACAAGCACACACACCAGCAGCACTGTCAGCGCTTGATGGCTCCAGTTGATTGGTAGTTGAAGCGGGAACACAGGCGCGGGGGCGGCTTGCAGTTGCAGGGACACAGCTGTGTGTGCACCTCACTGGTTGAAATTGAGATAACACCCTTATCAGCTGCGCAGCACTGCTAGCAACAAAGTGCCCTGCGTCATCTGCTGCTCTGGCCAAGCTGCTGACAAAAGTCAACATAATGACATGCTGAGCTGTCAGGCCGACAGTGCACAGCCAGCCCACACCACACCTGACGTGGCACAGGCTTGCGCAGCTGACAGGCTGTGCTTTGAACCCTGGCAGCTCCTGCCTAGGGTTTGCCAGCAGGGCATCCAGTGCTGCTGCAAAGTCTGCCGCAAACTGCTCAGCCTTGGCCTGGCAAAGAAGGGACAACAGGCAGGGCAGGACACATCGAGGCAGGGCAAACAACAGATGGAAGGACAGCACAGCCAGCAGTGTTACAGACTCGAATATCTAACCAATGAGCGGGTATGAGCGCTGGTGTGAGATACTTTTGATGGCTTGCAGGAGCACCTGATGTAACTCACTGGGGCGGCAAGCTCAAAGATACACGATTTCACATCATCAGATGCTTGTTGCGGCTGGTCTCTGCATGTGCTGCTACTGCTAGTGGACACGAAGCCTGATTGAACATCCTACCTCGCGCTCCGATGCAGGGATTGACTCATCTCTTTGTGCATGTGACTTGAAGGTGGGCAGGCTCTTGCGGAACACCTCAATCCAGTGGCTGAACTCCACTGGCTGCTGAGGATCCCTGAGGTGCAGGGTTCAAACAAAACAGTATATTCAATACGCATGCGCATGATTGGGAGAGATCCAGCTGCTTGAATATGCCTTGTGAGCTGAGCAGGCATGTCCTGCTGCTGCTGGTGTTGCTGCTGCTGCTGCTGTTCCTGCTGCTGCTGGCCACATGACTGACCTGCTGCAGTTGCTGTAGTATTCGAAAGTACCGGCCTTGTAAGTGGATGGTTCTGCCAGCAAAGGGAACGGTGCTAGCGCCACTTTACAGCTGGTGGGCGTTTGCACTGCCATCACGCGCCAGGCGTAGATTCGATTCTTCAACAATACGATCTCAGCCCGCGAGCGCTTGAGTCAACGTCAAAAGGAGTAAGGTTAAGGGACACTTGAACGCCGCAATTGGGCAAGGGAAGTTCGACGCGAGTGCCATGGACCAAGCTGTTACAGTGTGACAGTCACACCACCCAACCTTGGCTTTGCAGACACCACTGTACTGCACACAGGCACAAAGTGTTATTGAGACATGTAAATGTTCTCAGTGAGCCTAATGACCTTCCCAGGTGCTTGCCCCTTGACGACACAGTCCTCAGAGTAAGGCTTCATACTGCCAGCATGCCACACTTGCAGCAACACACCTGCAGCCTGATAACATACACCTGGCTGAGAATGTTTATTACGCAGAAAAAAACCATCAGTATCTGCTTGATTTGCTGTATTGCTTGGTCCCGCTACAGCCCACGCAGCATCTGCAGGTTATGGCTGAACTAGTGATCTGCCTGCAGTTGCTGGCGACCCGGGCTGTGGGCTACCAGCCAACCTGACCACATTCAAGAACCCTGCTGATTGATGTTAGCTGCATTGAAGTGTCGTGTGTTAGTGTAAAACAAACAACATCCGCACCATGGCCACCCACAGTGTGCCGTACCCATTCAACTGTATGACTGCATGTCACTATGACTCGGTGACAAGACATCGTGGATCTACTTCAAGTGAAGGTAGTCTTATGCTCGTCTGTCAGACGTATCATGTACACGGCAAGCCTAGAGCGAATTGCAATCCGACTGCTGTGTTGACAACAACGCACACAGGCCAATTGCTGCTTTTTTGATTGAATTGCTGATGTACATAGCGATCTCGATCTTGGTATTGCCAATCGCTTACTCGAACTTGCTCCAGGCTGACTAGGCAACAAACTGCTGCTTGCCCGGGAACGAGTCCTGGCGTAGTCGTGGATACCCACGCCTGCTTAGACGGCATGGAAGAGCGCACGTACGGTGAAGGCTTTGGAAGTGGCTTCTCCCGCTTTCAGGACCGGTCTGGCTCTGGAGGTGAGGTGGACCCTTGGATTCCTGCTGCCTGGCCCATCAGCAGAAGAGATGCAGCTGGTCTTATCGCAGCCACCAGCACAATTGCAGCTGCAACTGGTGTACGTCAGCTGGGGCTTTCTTCCTGGTTTTCAACCTGCACACAGCGGGACCATCTGCAGCCATATGCTGCGCTATTGTCGCCACATCGCCACCTGCTACCCAGTTGCCTCACACATCCAACACTCACTCACCATCAGCCTGCTATGTATCATTTGCCACACACATGCACAGACTTCTGTGACGTGACAGTCACCACCTCCTCTGGCGATTGGAGGCTGCATAGCCTGCTGCTGGCTAGCCGCAGTGAGTTCTTCTACAGGGCGCTTGCAGGAGAGTTCACTGAGAGCCGCAGCAAAGTCATTGAGCTGCATCTGGAGAAGAGTGAAGCGGTGAGTTGACCAAACTTTGCTAGGAGCTGTCGCCATCAATATTGGTTCATGCAGGAAGGACAATAGCCTTTCCAATCAGGTGCTTGGTTGTACTTGCAAGGATAGCGGCTGTGAGTGCAGGATGCTCTGCCAACTCTGGCTGGAAGCAATTGTGGTGTTGCCGATGGCTGTGCCACTACAATCTGCTCTTTCCTGCAGGTATGGCCGCTGCTGGTTGACTACTTTTACAAAGACAGCATCACAGTCAACGAAGGCAACGCGCTGGCGCTGCTGTCATTGTCAAGGCAGCTGCTGGTGTCCAGCGTGGACGCCTATTGCCTCGAGTTCATCGGGCAGCACCTGCACACCTCCAATTGCATTCGGTACTTGCGCAAGGCAGTGAAGCACAACATCAGCGACATACAGCAGCAGTGCGTGGCGCTGGCAGCACAAGGTACGCCAGCAGATTCATATAGAATGCAATGCTTTGTGCTTGATGCGAGTGGGCTGGTCCAACGTGGTACTGCACATGCCATACAACGCTGTGACAAGCCTTGTGGCACCTGCATGTTGCTGCAATGGCGGTGCCACGTGCTTGAGGATCTGCTGATATGTGCTGGATGCTGTTGTGTGCTGCGCTTTTAGTGTGATATGTGTACTGCGTTCTGTGCGTTTTGCAGGCTTTCACGTATTGTTCTGCTTGCTTATCTGTGAAATATGGTCGATGCTCTCGTGTGCTGCAGTTCAAACATGTGCTGTGCGCTGTGCAGGCTTCCAACTCTTGCACTGCTTGCAGATCTGTATTTAAGCGATATGCTTGATGCTCTCGTGGCCTGCAGTTTAAACATGTGCTGTGCGCTGTGCGCTGTGCAGGCTTTCACTTTTTGTATGACCATGACGTGTCAGGGCTGCCAGCTGCAGTGGTGCTGGAGATCCTGCGCCACCCGGTGAGGCGCAGCACACATGTGTCATAACAATCGTTATAACATCCATCCCAACAATTAATGTGTCAAGGTTGTAACAGAGAGTCGACGGCACCACCTTGTCTGAGCAGCCCAGTGCTAGTCAATGGTTTGCGCACGTTGGGGAGGCGTGTTTGGCAGCAGGACAGCTAAAGCTGCACTATGCCGATGTGCACAGAAGTGATGTACCAGTAGTGTTTCTGTTGTGCCTGTTGTCCTGCAGGAGCTGCTGGTGCACTGTGAGCAGCAGGTGCTGCGCTTTGTGATGAGCTACCTGCACCAGGCTGATGTGCACAGATGTGTGACGTAGCGATGCCTTTCTGGTGTGCCTGCCGGTCATCCTGCAGGGGATGCTGGTGCACTATGAGCAGCAGGTGCTACGCTTCGTGATGAGCTACCTGTCCAGCACATATGTTTAACAGCAATTGTGTTGTGTTGTTGTTGTTGTTCTGTTGCACAAATGTGCCGCTCATCCTGCAGGAGCTGCTGGTACACTGTGAGCAGCAGGTGCTGCGCTTTGTGATGAGCTACCTGTCCAGCACAGAGGTGGAGCCACACGATGCAGCAGCCATCTGGGGAGAGGTGAGCAGCCACACCAGTTGAGGGGGGGAGGGGAGGGCGGCAGGGGTTGTTACAGAACCAGTGGTTTGCTTTGTGATGAGCTACCTGTCCAGCACAGAGGTGGAGCCACACGAGGCGGCAGCCATCTGCGGAGAGGTGAGCAACTGCAGCGCAACTGCAGCGGTGGCAGCAGCAGCAGCAGCATCAGCAACAACCATCATCTGAAGAGAGGGGAGCAGCCACTTGGCAGGCAGGCGTGGTTGCAGCGCCAGTGTTGCTGTGGTGTGCTGCACAGCAAGTACCAGAGCAGCAGCAGCAGCCTCCTCTTGCAGATGGTCCAGGGTAACACGAAATGTCATGAGGTTGAAGTCTTCATGCAAAGTTCATGCGTGTGCAAACGCAACCTATGCTGCAAGAGTTACTGGCCCTGATTACGCTTTTGGCCAAAAGCACCAGGTGTCAAATGTTGCGTCAACTACCCTCCAGATACGCTGCAGGAACGCATCCTTCACCTGGACAGCAAATTGCACCCACAAGCATTTGGCCGTCACGATGTTGACCTGTCACGTCATATTGTCACTGACATGTCACATCGTTACATTTGACCGCAGGTGCGCTTCCTCTACCTCGACAACAAGCTGCTCAGCAGCTAGTCTCACCACCATTGTCAATATCTTGTTTCTTTTGACGTGTCTCGTTGTCTTTAACGTGTTACTGTTGACCCACAGGTGCGCTTCCTCTACCTGGACAACAAGCTGCTCAGCAGCTTCCCTCACCAACAAAGCTGATCTGTCGCGCTGTCATTATCTTGTTATTCATGACATGTCTCATTGTCATGATCTTATTAAATTTGACCTACAGGTGCGCTTCCTCTACCTGGATAACAAGCTGTTGAGCAGCCTGTCTCACCACCCGCAGCTGCCCTCGCAGCTGCTGCTGGCAGGAGCCATGGGCAACAAACTGTACCCACAAGCATCTGGCCCTCATGACGTCGACCTGTCATCTTGTTATCAACTTGTCACATTTGTTATATCAACTGCAGGTGCGCTTCCTCTACCTGGACAACAAGCTGTTCAGCAGCCTCTCTCACCACCCGCAGCTGCCCTCGCAGCTGCTGCTGGCAGGAGCCATGGGCCGGCTGGCCTCTATGGACGAGCCAGCAGCAGCAGCAGCAGGCCTGCAGCCGCCGCCGCGGCCCACCTACTGCTGTGATGGGCGCTACAGGCTGCCGGGCGGCAGCAGGACGCTCACACTGGCGCTGGAAGACATCTGGACACATGTAGGTGCAGAAATCCCATGATTGTGTTGCATACCCACTGCTGTTTCATAGGGTGCTATTCATGAAGCGGCAATTGTACTAAGTGTAATTGCCGCTATTGGCTGCCGGGCGGCAGCAGGACGCTAACACTGGCGCTGGAAGACATTGGGACACATGTAGGTGCAGAAATCCCATGATTGTGTTGCATACCCACTGCTGTTTCATAGGGTGCTATTCATGAAGCGGCAATTGTACTAAGTGTAATTGCCGCTATTGGCTGCCGGGCGGCAGCAGGACGCTCACACTGGCGCTGGAAGACATCTGGACACATGTAGGTGCAGAAATCCCATGATTGTGTTGCATACCCACTGCTGTTTCATAGGGTGCTATTCATGAAGCGGCAATTGTACTAAGTGTAATTGCCGCTATTGGCTGCCGGGCGGCAGCAGGACGCTAACACTGGCGCTGGAAGACATTGGGACACGCATGAGCAAGGCAGCACACCGACCACCTGTTACTTTACTGATACTTGTTGCCATTAGTAACTGCTGCAATGGGCGTTGTGGTTGTCGGGCGGCAGCAGGACGCTCACGCTAGCGCTGGAGGACATCTGGACACACATGAGCAAGGCAGCACACTGACCACCTGTTACTTTACTGACGCTTGTCGTCAGAGCAACTGATGCAATGGGTGGTATGTGAGAGGATAGTTACATGCACATATGTGGGTCCTGGCACCTGCTGATGCTGTCGGCTGCCGGGTGGTAGCAGGATGCTCACACTGGCTCTGGAAGACATCTGGACACACGTGGGTGCATTGTTATATTGTCGATGTGTACCTGGGCCTTACATCAGCAAGGCCCTACTGATGTAAACAATTGTTTTGGCTTCAAATAACTTGTCCTTTTTGAACTTTAAGGAAATGCGGCAACATGTGGGTGGCAGCAGGACGCTTACGCTGGCACTGGAAGACATCTGGACACACGTGGGTGCATCAGGCTTTGAGAACTCCTGGGAAACGGCAACTGGCTACCTGTTGCCATACGCTGGTGTAATTTGTAATGCTGCTGCTTCTTCAGGTAGTGCCGCTGTTCAGTGTGCGTGTATCTGCCGTGTCTGAGGGCCGTGAGCACCATTATACACACATCTTGGACCAACAAGCCTGACCCAATTCTCGAATAGGTCCTGAAAAATGGCGTGCTGACTGTTATGTGTTGCTGTGCATCAATCTGTGGCTGCTGCAGGTCGTGTGCTGTGCAGCGTGCGTGTTTCTGGCGTGTCTGAAGGCCAGCCCAAGCACTGTTCCTTGCACATCCCAATGTGCATGCACCCACCCTACATGCTCTCATCCGTAATTGTGGTTGCTGCCGCAGGTAGCGCCGCTGTGCAGCGTGCGTGTCTCTGGCGTGTCTGAGGGCCAGCCGGAGCACGTGCTCAGCGCAGACCCTGACGCCTGGTTTGAGACGGATGAGAGCAGCGAGCCCATGCCGTGGGTGCAGGTGGTGCTGCCGGCCAACGTGCGCGTGGTGCGGCTCACAAAGTGAGTCAGATCTACACACTGGTGCTTGATTGTATCGGATGGTTGTGTTGGCGCATGGAGTTAACCAAAGCAACAGCAACGTCGGCCTCACTTGCTTCGGTTAGGGAGAAGAAGCACTGTAATGTAGCAGCACCGCTTTCAGACACGGAGGCCGCCGCACGTGGTCTCGGCACCTGCACAAGCGCCTTGTTGCTTACTTGCCTGCTCACCCACTTGCCATTAACGGTGTGATGTTTCCCACAGGTATGTGTTCAGGCACGGCCACAGGCGCTGTTGCTTCACATACTGAGTTCAGCCATGGCACGGCTCACGTTTACGCGAATGCACTCTGTTGTTGCCGCAGGCATGTGTTCAGCCACGGCCACCGGCGCAGCGGCTACTTCCGCAAGCGCAAATTTGCTTCACAGACATGTGTCCAGCCGAGGCACATTGCTCACTTTCCCGTGCATGCTGTTGTTTTCTGTACATTTTGCAGGTATGTGTTCAGCCACGGCCACCGGCGCAGCGGCTACTTCCGCATGCGCAACTGGCAGACGCTGACGGCAGCAGACGCTGCAGGGCCCTTCAGCAAGCTCATGGCGAGGTGAGGAATTTACAGGAAACTGCCCAGCACAAGCAATTGGTACTGAGATTGCAGTGCCTCAACATGCGTGTATGTGCCATGGCAGCTTCAATGATACTCATTCTGATGGTCAGTGCAAGTGCACGCTTCAGCAGTGCATTTTAAGCAAATATTGTTGGAGTCTCTCAACGCGCATAGGCCAGGGTTGATTCAACAGTCTTGCAAGTTAAGGGCATATAGGGGCCGGCTGCTGGCACGTTTGAGCAACTGCCTTACCACATTTCCGGGGCATGTGTTCCCTTACGCTTGGTCAGTAAACCGCATCCCAAATCAGGCACTGCAAGACCAACTGCTTGGCTATTGCTGCTGCTGCTGCTGCTGCAGGCCTAGTGCCAATGAAGCCTTTGAGGTGATGGTGGCCAAGCCAGGGCAGGACACGCCTTGGAGGTCCATCAAGCTGGTGAGCTGAGGAGAGCAGATGGGCTGAACATAGGGCGGCCTGCACGCAGGATGCCGCAGTGGCACATAACAGCTTGTAACCACCGCTCACTTCAATCGTTTTTAGCCTCCCTCGTACAGCACCGCATTCCTGCCAGCTGCTGCTTCCGTCTGAGGTGTCACTCTTTTGTTTACTACTGGCACCCTGGTGCTGCACCTGTGTCATTTTGCAACTGAGCAGAGCGGCAGCACAGGTTTGCTTGCAGCCGTCGCCACCGTTTTGATATTGCAGACTTGTGGTTTCTTGTTGTGCAAGTGTGCACCGTCTTTTACCGCAGGTGGGCACGGATCGCCAGGAGGACTCTGTGTTCCGGCTGTGCCTGCGCAACCTGCGCCTCTTCGGCTGCTGCTGCTGCATTGTGGTGACGCTTTGTGCATTGCTGCCTTGTGAATGATTTGCAGGTGGGCACAGATCGCCAGGAGGACTCTGTGTTCCGGCTGTGCCTGCGCAACCTGCGCCTCTTCGGCTGCTGCGAGGTTGACCTGCTGCAGCAGGGGCAGCCGCAAGCCCTGGTGCTCACACACGAGCTCGTGCACAAGATCCATGCAGCAAAGGCAACAGCAGCAGGCGGTGCGCCAGCAGATGCGGCAGCAGCAGGGAGTACTGCTGGCAGCAGGCGGGCGAGTGGCAATGGGTGGGGCCCGCCTGGGGTGATGGGTGCAGTGGTGGATGGTGAGGGTGGTGCTGCCCTGCCTTGAGCTGCTGCGTAAGGCTCTTGATCAGCTGCCTAGTGAGGTTGTGTTGACCTGCTGCAGCAGGGGCAGCCGCAAGCACTCGTGCTCACACACGAGCTGGTGCACAAAACACACGCCGCAAAAGCAGCTGCAGCACGCGGTGCGCCAGCGGATGGGGCAGCAGCAGGGAGCGCGGCTGGCAGCAGGCGGGCGAGTGGCAATGGCTGGGGGCCGCCTGGGGTGATGGGCGCAGTGGCAGATGGCGAGGGTGGTGCAGCACTGCCCTGAGTGCAGTTGGCGTGCACTAGTGGTGAGGATTGGAAGCAGGCAGGGCTGCTAGGCCTGCTGACGCTGCTGTACAATAGCAGTACAACAGCGCAGCTTGCTGCAGGCTTCGTAGCAGGCAAGGCTCCTGAGCCTGAGGCTGCCTGTGCACAATTTCAACGGGTAGTTGGTCTGCAGAGTGCTGCTGCGGTAGCATGGGGCAGGCTAGCTGCCTGGTGGCCGAAATGCCTTCAAGCTGCTGCCTGAGGCTATGCCAAACGCTTGCTAGCGTCTGCATGTGATGCAGCTGGTTGTGTTGTTTGCTGCGACGGCCAGATTGGTGGTGGGTCAATGGCAGTGCGTTGTTTGGGTTCAGCACGCACGACACAGCCCTGGCCGCGGTGCTTAGTGTAGTGAGCTCTGCGTGACAGCGCAGGTGCGTGTGTTGTGGTTGGTTAGCGTGCAGCCACTTGGGTCAAGCACGTTTGTTCTGGCCCTGGCACCGGTTCTTGTTGCTAGAACGTTGCATGAGCGGCGCAGTTGTGCATTGTGGGTGGCTAGCGGTGGGCGGCGAGGCTGCGGATCATCACGTTACTATCAAGTTAGTCAAGCCAAGTAAGTGTGGCTGCGGCAGGTGGTGCACTGCTGCTGCACCGCCCTATTTAGGGGTGTGGGTTGGAGCATGAGAGTCTAAAGTTGATGCGCTGCATTGTAGACGTGCATGAAGTGCAAGGAGCGTGGCATCTGCCATGCAAAAGAGCGCTGCTTGCATGCTGCTGGCTTGTGTGAAGATGTGTGTGGTTGCGGTTGTTGTGTGTGGCTGGCAGCAGAATAATTTATCTATGTGGATTTCTGTCTGCTTGTGTGTACCACTGCAAGATAAGACTGTGTCTGCATGGGAGCCTGTGCTGTGTGTGTGTGTCCCCTACATGTGAAAGCAATCTTGCACATCAACTGTGTGTGTATGTCTGTATCAGCGTGTGCATGTGTGTATCAGCATTGGTGTGTATGTGTGCATCAGAGCTGTATGTGTGTACAAGGGTGTGTATGCGTGCACTGCATGGGACGGGATGACTCGTGTACAGTATGCCCAGATCAAGCTAGCTAGATCTGCTGTCATGGCAGTGCAAGGCTTGCGGGGTCTGGGGTTTTGCCAGTGGGTCTGCAAGCCTCTGCATCAGAGAAGAGCTCCAGGCATCTGGAGTTGCTTGCGCGTGGTGGCTGAGAGTGTTTCTTCTTCTTGCGTAGGAACTTGTTTTGCATAGCTGCAGCAGCTCACTGCTGTGCACGTCCGCTGCCTCAGCACAGTTGTTTTGCATAGCCATAAGAGCTCTTTGCTGTGCACTTCTGCTGATCAGCACAGCTGCATCTGCTGCTGCGGTGCTGCACTCGGTGTTAGGCTCGTGGTTGCACAAGGTGCACCTGCATGAGCAGCTCCTGCTGCTGCTACTGGGGCGTCATTGCATCTACTGCTGCTGCCACTGCAGCGGTGCAGTGTTGCAGTGTTGCAGTATGCAACCACAGCAGTTGTCACAGGCGATTGCTGAGCGCTAGCCTCTTTCACGCAATAACCACATCTCTAGTATCGGCATCTTGTACCATTGAGCAAGGAAGGGAGGAGGCAGTGTGTACGGTTGTTGCTTAGCTGCCTCAATGTTATCTGTCTAGGGGCATGGCTAGGGCTGCCATGATTCATCAGCACCCCTGAGCGCGTCACTCGCAGCTGTAGTCCTGCTGCTTTGTGACCTGTAGTGTGGCTTACTTGCTGGTCTTGTGGAGGCTTGGCTCAAGCCAAGTTTGTGCCGCATGCTTTGAGTCTTACTTTAGCCTGTTGCGTCATTGCTACACAAGCATCTGCTAGTTCCCTCTTGCGAATGCTTGCCGTGCTTTTGCTGCTGCTGCATGAATGCCGTCGGGCTTACAGTCTCTGGCAGCCATGTGCAGCTGGTGTGAGGCATATCATATGCACTGAGTCAGTGCAATGCCTTGCCGCATGCGACAGGTGCGCTGGTGGTTGTCAGTACTGTTTGACAACTGCATGAGGCTGCAGCCACGATTGTGGCTGGCTGGCTGGCTGGCAAGGAAGCTGGGTTGAATAGTGACGTCGCATGGTGTAGCCACCGACCGCATTCAAGAGTGTTTTACTATGGTTGCTCAGCTGCCTAGCCAACACCCTTTGTGTTATGCTGCAGGCTGTGCTGCGGCAATTGTAGGGCACTGTCGGCTGTACTCCCTTTTGGTGCCTGTACGTCAGCCGGACACTGCACAATTGGCCGTGCATGGTGTCACACGGTGCTGCTGAAACAGCGCACCTGTCTCCTATCTGAATATTCTCAGGCCCTTGTCCTGACATGTGGGGAGCGCACTCATATCTGAGTTTATATCAGTTCGCATTGGAATGTGCTTGCAAAGTATTACGACAACGCTCTGCTAACCAAGCTCTGAGGGCAGAGCACCGTGGCGCCCGATTCCCCGTCCGTAGAAACGGCCGTGGAATCAGGCCTTTACTGATATGCCCGGGCGCTCAAGCAGCCTTTATATCTTTCCAACTCATACAACAGTCTAATCAAGTGTTTTATCAAGTAAAATTGCATCCGAAGGTGATATCAGGCAACAACGATTCATCTGTGACAGCGGCCAATCGTCACCGTGCGCGATGGGTGGTTGTTGCGGCAAGGTGAGGTTTCGCTGCAGTCTGGAAGCCGATTGAGGTTAAAAGGTGTATACGTACTATGAAAATATGCAGGTCCCATGCAAGCTTGGGTTGTGCTGCTTGTCTGGCCTGCTGCTGCAGCAGTGCTGCTGCACTGCGAGACACCTGCATGCACCTGAATGCAACCTGCAAGCGTTCATGTCACACGCTTTGTGCGCAGTTTGCTGCATTCATCTCGCATCAGCCTCGCTGCCCTTGCTGTTGCACAACTGTACAACAAACTGATCACACTTTTGACCACGTGCACTCCTGGCACCTGCAGGCATGTGGTGATATAGACAACGAGCAGGTTGCCAGCGAGACCCGGCTGGCCTTTGTCAGGCACCAAGTCCAAGGCTGCCTGCCTGCTGCCAAGGCGCCAGAAGCAGCACAAGAGGTGTTTGCTGCACATGGAGGCAACATCCTGCCAGTGAGTGTGTCCCTGAATTCCGGTCTGTTTCCTCTCTGTACTCAAACACACAAGAGCGGCCCCTGATGCGTAAGACTGGTGCCATGTAGCCAGTGAAAGTACGCCACATCACCCTGTAGGATCAGCTGTAGCGTACTAGCCGCGAGTACTCCTCAAGCATTTGTGTGCAGCGCAGCCGGCCCAGCCAGCTGGCGCTGCAGCTGCTGCTGTCTTTGGTACAAACCTAGAAAACGAGCACCCTGAACCTACTAGGTTTAGTAAACCCCGCCCTCTGCATGCTGCATTCGCTGCGTGCAGCGCATCCGGCCCATCCAGCTGGCGCTGCAGCTGGCCGTTGTACAGGCAGGCTCTGCTGTGCAGCAGCAGCAGCAGCAGCTCACCGAAGTGCAGTTCACAGCCTACATAGACCTGCTGGTCAGCGGCGCAAAGAAGGCGTACGACGATTTCATCACAACGCCCACAGCGGACGGCCGCCGCGGCACGACAGCAGACGCGCACGTGTACGGCATGTGGTTTGCGCCGCCTGCCTGCTGTGGCGGCGGTGATGGCGGCGGCGACGGCGGCGGCGGCGGTGGTGGTGGTGGCGACTAGCTAGCATGAAGATGCAGCTACACTGTACATGCGGCTTGGTTAATGGTTCCTGTTGTGGCCAAGGGGGGTTGACGGCGGCCACCGCTGCTGTAGTTACTACTGTTGGCTGAACTGCCGGTTGGCTGTATTGCCTTTTGGTGCCTGGGCGTCACTAGGACACTGCACGACTGGCCGTGCATGGTGTGCTGCCCTTGTTACTGTTTAGTGGCTGCAACGTTGCATTGCGTTAACGCTGCATATTCTGCATGACTGGTGGCAGTTGTGAGCTAGCCCTGTAGGCAGCACCAGGTACAAATCACCACACTCAGAAACTAGCTGCAATTTTGTGTGTGGCTTCAGGTGAATGGGCTGGACGCAGGGCTGCTTGCAGCTGTGTCAGAGCCCGGTGCGTTTCGTTCTGTGTATGCTTCTGGATCTGGCTGGCATTTTTTGCAACACGTGCACCACCTGCCGTTTGTTCTTGTGTCGAACAGTGTGCACAGCACCTGATGACGACCTGAGGAAGCTCAAAACCTTCTTTCAGGCAATTGTCCGTGCAGTTGTAGCAGAGATCCGCATCGCACGGACGGTGCACGGACAACCAAAACCCTACCTCGTCCTATCTGTGCCGCGACCACAGTTGCGCGAGCTTACACGCAAGAGCTGCATTGATCCCGCTAATGTTTTTATCGATCCCTGTTCTTGCTTTAGCGACATATAGACGGTGTTCCGCTGTACAAAGGATTGCTGCACAGGCTCCGCTGCACCTGGTGTGTACCCGCGCCAGACCGCACAGCAGCTACGTCCGAGTCGTTCAACAAGTCAGAAGCCAAACAGCGCTGTCAGTTGCTGCTGCAGCGGCCAGGCACCACTGTCTCCCTGCAGTCCAGTGATGGTGCTGTCCTGATGCAGCTGCTGCAGCGCCACCACAACGCAGCACAGAAGACAGGATGTGGCATCAGCCATTTCACCGTGCAATGCTCATCTGTAGGCGGATTCAAGCCCGCACCGCACTTTGTGCTGCACCGTAAGGACGGCAGCTCCACCGATTTCAGCTACAACAAGTGCATCAACAGCAAGCCAGCGGCAGCAGCTGCTGCTGCTGCCGCTCCTGCAGCAGCGCGCACCAGCTCCATCAGCAGCAGCACACCTGACATCAGCAGCAGCAGCAGCTGGGAGCTGCATGACCAGTTTAGGTACGAAGCCCTACGCAAAGCAGTTCGCAGCCAAACCTGGGGAAAACGCTGCTCTGGGCCGCTGCGGTGCCCCAAAGTGCCCCATCACTGGAGCCACCCTCACCTGGGACAATGCAACCACAGACCATGCTGGCGGTGCCAGTTTCAGGCAGCTTGCGCAGGGCTGGCTGCAGCAGCAGGGCATTGCACTGTCCGAGGTTGGCCTGACAGCAGGCGACAACACAGCAGGCAGCACCATGGCAGACGGCAGCCAGAAGCAGAGCTGGCAGCAGTACCACAGGCAGCATGCACGGCTGCGGCTGGTGTCAAAGGAAGGCCACAAGCAGCTGACTGCAGAGCACAACAGGCAGCGCAGCCAGGCTGGCACACTCAGCCGAGGCAGCGGCGGCAGTGCGACCGCCAGTGGCAGCCCAGGGCGGCCAAGTGCTACAGCCGCTGCTGCTGGCGCTGGTGCTGCTGCTGAGCGCGCCAGGCCGAAGGCTGCTGCTGCTACTGCCCGTGATGTGACTGTGGATGAGCATGATGAGCTTGTGGATCAGCTGGTTCGGCTGCGTGTCAAGCCTGTGCTGCCACATATCACAGCACCCTGACTTGCCATCAGCAGCGGTGTAAACATGTGGGTGCCCTAGGCGGAAATCAACGCTGCTGCCAGTGGTTGAAACTCTTGTCGTGGCCTGATGGTGTGTTGCCTGCAGCATGGAAGCATTCAACCGCAGTGCTTGAAACTCAGATTAGTTTGTTCTTTTATGTGCCGGTCTTTGGCCTGTTGATTGTGGTTGAGTTCACTATGTTGCTGGACGCCGACGCCAAGTACCAGCATGCTGCACACTTGCAGCGCATGCACCGTGCAAGGCTTGCAGTATTGGCTTGAGTTAAATCATCAGACACGATTGATGCTGCTGCCAGCAGTGTTGCATTTTGTATTGTATGACTCTGCTGTTGGTACAGGATGCCGCTTAGCACAGTGCTGGTGCTGATGATGGTTGCAGTGGATGCCGCTTAGCACAGTGTGTGCTGTTTGCGCTTGATCTTGCTTAGATCTTGCTTGATTACAGATGTCATCTCAGTGCTTTCTGGACCCCATGAGCCTTGTCTGGCTCCTTGGTGGGTGGGCCTGCGGCCCTACTTTGGTAATTGGTAATTGGTAATTGGTATTTGACTTGGTGCTAGCCTTCAGGAGCGCAGTAGCTACGCCGTAGCGGCTCGCTGGGCTTATGCCTGAGGCAGGTTTAGGTTTTGAGACGTGTTGTTTTCTGCTGGCTGGCGGGCGTAAACTGGCTCCCTGCCCATCCAAGGCTCAGTTTGTCATGCTGCTCTGGTGTAACAATGCAATGTACTGCTTTTTGGTAGTGCTTTGACTGACCCAGCGCTGCCCGGCAGTCGATGTGTCTTTGGCCATTGCGTGGCACTTATGCTGCACGAGGAATGAGGTCTCATTGGTGGTGCCTGGTATGGAAAATCCACAACAGGTTGGTTGCTGCATCCGTATATGGTAGACATGAAGTATGTTGTGCAGTGTTACTCGGAGAGACACCTGTCAGCTTGTGTGCTGCAGCGCCTGTCGGCCAAGAGTTAGTATGCCGAGTCACACTGAGCAGCACCACCTGGACTACACCTATTCAAGATCACTGGGTACCCTCAACCGGGGTAAAGCTGAAGGCAGTGCCGCGCATGCGGCCTGTAGTAGGATGCAGCACTGCCAGCATGCACAGAAGGTCCCAGAGCCCACCACATCATGTGTAACGATGGACATGTTATTGTGACACCACTGGCTGGCAGCCAGTCGACGCTCTGCTGCACCCGTGCGTCCACATGTGCGGCACATACTGTGCATGAAAACGTTTGTGAACTGGGGTTCAGCATAGTTTGCGCCGCCGTGTGTGTGTTGAACCCGGGATGCTGAACCCCAGTTCACAGACGTTGTCATGCACAGTGTGTGGGCCAAAAAGTGTTTGGGCCAAAATGTGGTGGCTTTGTAGCAAGCAGCCACAGATGATGCACTAGTGAGTCAACGCTAAACAGAAGTGTTGTCCAAGCTCCACCACCTGTGCACTATGTAAACTCGGTGGCTATAACCGCTCCAAAACCACCTCATCTCACCTCAAAAATGCTGCTCCAGCAGCGGCTGTGCTGCTGTGTTTGCAAAATGCAGCATGTGCTAGCAGACCTAAGCCACATCACATCTGGCACCATGCATTGTGACACAGTGCCAACCCAACGGTGCCTGCTTCAAGCTGGCAACAAAACAGTCAATGCTTCACCAATCAAGCTAGAGCAGTGACACACAGTCTATGCTTGTCTGGTGTGCCGTATGGTGGTGCAGCCCTGCGGCATGCACATTGCTGTCTTTGCCACAACTACTAGCCTTGCATGCAACTGACTGTAATCCCTGTGTCAACGAGTGATCAGTGCGTGTTGCACTGCTGCCTGCACGTGTTGTGCAGCACCCGCGTGCTTGTAGCATCATTCCAAACTGAATGCACGCAACTGAGGTGCAAACCAGCGTCAAAAATGGTACGCAGGCCAATGTGGGTTGCAAACTGAAAATTTCCAGTCTGGTAAAGCTAGCAGGCTGCAACATCTGTCAACCGCTGTGCCAAAAGGGGCTGTGATAACCGTCAGCTCTGGCTGACATCTGCAGACGGGAAAGCTTCCATGTTGGCTGCGGCAAAGCTATTGGTACAAGCTGATTCCTCACCAGTGCTGGCTGGCGAGCAAACTCTGGTCAGCTCTGCCGGAGTTCAACTGCCCTGTACTTCACTTGAAGTAGTTGGAGTAATTGCACACATCAGCACCTGCTTTGGAGGGCTTTCATGCACTGCCACAGCACACCCCGGCAGCTGCACTTTAGAGCCGAACCAAATGCAGCGCACAACTTCTGTGCAAGCTCTGTCGGCTCTCAAGTCGCAGCCTTCAGGCAATGCCCTCCTATGAGCTACCAGGGCTGCCATTGCAACCCAGATGCGCATGTGAACCAAACCTGCACCAATCCTACGGCAAGAAATGCTTTGCAGCTCGACACAGACAGCTGAATATCAGCAGGGCTTCACACAGATGACATCTCTGCACACAAAAACCCACACCCACCCCTGCCACACACAACGAACGCATACCCCGACCATTGACGCCAAGACATCCGCCAAATACAGGCGCGCCTGCAGCTTGCAATTAACCAATCCCCTCATTCACTGCTTGCCAGCAGTAGCTGCAGTGCGCGTGTCTGCGGCGCCTGTGCTGTCCCTACTCTGCGGCTGCTGCTGCGCAGAACTGCCAGCGCCATTGCTGCTGCTGCTGCTGGCTGCACTGCCCCCGGTAAGCTGCTGCAAGCATGCAGTCAGCACCTTTCGCTTCTCGGCCCTGAATGCAGCAGCAGCAGCCTGCGCTGAAGCCACATCAGCAGCACTCATGCTGCTGCTGCTGCTGCCGCCGTTGCTGCTGCTCGTGCTGCCCCTCTTGCGGCCGCCAGCGCTGCTGCTGCTGCTGTTTGGTTGCTTGTCTTCTAGCACGGCTAGCTCCTGTTGGCATGCATGCACCAGCACAAGCGCTATCTTCTGCTCTGTGTCATCATCTGCAGAAAGCTCATAGCTGCTAGGGGGCCCTGCAGGCAGGGATGCTGCAGGCTGGCTGCTGCCGGCAGCTGCAGCACTGTCACTGCTGCTGCCAGGTGCTGCAGCTGCAGCACTTGCACCAGGTACCAGCAGGTAGCGCAACGCCTGCAGCATCAGCGAATACCACACGAAAGACATGCAGATTGTGCACATGTGATGAGCCAAACCTCGATCCACATATCAAGTTCACCTGCATCCATAGCCTGCCTTTGCACTGGCACCACCCAAACCCTCTGACCCCCCTACTTTCAGGGAGTAAGCATTCACATGCACATACGTTGGTGCGGAAGTTGCCCGGGGCACATCATGCTGCTGCTGCTGTTGCGCAGCATGCTGTTGCTGCTGATGAGCTACACCACACACGCACCTGCAGGGTTGTGCGCCAAAGCCCTGGCGTGTCACCACCACCTCCTGCAGCGCCCCCAGCAGCCCCCAAACACCTCCTGGATTTGCGACAACCCACTGGCCCAACTTACATGCCGCCGTTGGCAGCAGCGAACACAACACAAAACATTAATGCTGCTGCTTCAGCTGTAGTGGCATCCTTGTGCTGCTGCTGCTGCTGCTGCTGCTGCTGCTGCTGCTGCAGCAGCTGCTGACAGCTTCCTGATCACATACACGCACCTGCAGTGTTTGTGCGCCAAAGCCTTGGCGTTCCACCACCAGCTCCTGCAGCGCCCCCAGCAGCCCCTCCCGGTTCAGCCTGTCCAAGCACTGAAACCGCCAACTGGCGCAACTAGAAGCCAGCCACTATACCTCAAACGTACGCAAATGTTACTGTACTTTTAACTAGCCGCGTGCCCATCTGCCCCTGCTGCTGATGGTTTCCCCTGCCATTTTCCCCGCACCTGCAGGGTTTGTGCGCCGAAGCCCTGGCGTGTCACCACCACCTCCTGCAGCGCCCCTAGCAGTCCCTCCCGGTTCAGCCTGTCCAGGCGCGCCTGTGAGACCGGTGACAGCTGCTCCAGCCACTTGAGCAGGCTGCTCATCACGTACACATCATAAGGGTTGTCGGGCTCGGCAAACCCGTACATCTGCATGCAGCAGCAGCAGAGCGGCAGCAGCAGATGCGTCAGTCACAGGTTTTGGTTGTTTGCACAGTTATCAAGGACTGAGGTGTGCCTGAGAAACTGGCGACAGCTGCTCCAGCTACTTGAGCACGCTGCTCATCACGTACACGTCATATGGGTTGTCAGGCTCGGCAAAGCCATACATGTACAATAACGTAATAAACATGCAAACATCAACAAGGATCCGAGTGATAACCAAGCACATGAATTTCTTGACGAACAATATGTGTTGCAGAACATGTGTTTGCAGCGTGGTCCGAGCACAACATAGCAGCTGCAGCCACCACCGCAGCAGCATCGGGCAAAAAAGAAACAATTGTAACAGGTGAACGCATGCTGCAATACGATACTTGCTTCAGGGCGCTCACCTGCATGAGTGGCTCGTTGTTCTGTGAGCCGTAGCTGATGAACACCTGCTGACCTGGCACTTACATGTGACAAGTATAACATAAACTGAATCTTATATGTAACATCTGCACCAAAGCACTTACCTGCATCAGTGAGTCATTGTTCTGTGAGCCGTAGCTGATGAACACCTGCTGGCCTGGCACGTATGCTGCTCCTGCCGACACCAGGAAGGCGTCCCGGGGGTAGTCGTAGCTGACCTCAGTCTGCAGCAGCATTTGAAAACATGTTATGTAACATGTTTACTAATATACAAGCGTCAAATCGGTGGTACTACCGTTTCGTAACGTAAACACGGCACATATGGTGACTGGCAGGGACATGCTGCCAGAGCCGGAACATCCATGAGGTGATGCCACCAAATGGAAGCCTGCAAAGGACACAGCAGTTGCCAGCCATCTGCAATCACAGGCTTGATGACTGAGGATTTCAAGTGCTGCAACCGCAGAGAGCTTCATACTTTGCACTTTGTATACATGCCGCGCCTGCATGAAAGCGTCATGCTGCAGGACCCACCGTGTTGTAGCTGGAGTGGTTGAGCAGGTCGATCACCGGGCACATCGCGTACTGCTTCAGCTTGTTGCTCAGCACGACCTCATAGATCACGTTGAACAGGAACACCGCGGCAGCAGCGCCAAAGCCCTTGGACAGGTCCCCTCCCAGTGCTGTGTTGACCACAACCAGGGCCCCAACCAGTGCTGCCAGGCGCCCCCTATCGCTCAGGCTGGAGGCCACATAGGGCCCTGAAAAGGTGCGGCTGCGCACCAGCGACAGCGCCCGGAAGAATTCCTGCAAGACGATGAACCGCATGATTTGTTAAGTTATGTGTCAATGTTTATGATACGTCGCTGAGGGACGAGATAACGTAGGGCCCAGAAAGGTGCGGCTGCGCACCAGCGACAGTGCGCGGAAGAATTCCTGCAAGCATATGGACAGCATGCTTTTGTTGCTGATGTGTGACTGGGGGAGGAGGCCACGTAGGACCCTGAACAGGTGCGGCTGCGCACCAGCGACAGCGCCCGGATAAACTCCTGCAAGCCAATGGACAGTCCAAGTACGTTAGCTACTAGTGTAACAGCAAAGGTGCTGACACATGCCGCGCCTTGCAGCTCTTGCTGTCAGCCACTACACGTGCAGCTGCTACAGCTGCAATCGGGCTGAGTCGCGTGAGTGCCCTACATTCAGCCCTTGCAGGAATGCTCAGGCAGGAACGCTTGCGGGAACGTTGGCAGGAGCGCCCACCTGCTTTGACGGCGCGCTGCCCTTGTTGACCGCAGCCTCCTGGAACTTGTCATACAGCTTTGACCACTCCTGCTGCTGCTCCGTCACCTTGTGAATCAGGTGCGAGTAGCGCAGCTGCTGCACCAGCTCCTGGCTCCAGTTCACAGGACTGTCCACCCTGCGTGGCAGCTGCTGCAGCCACTCCCGCAGCTCGCCCTGCTGGCCCTTGCCCTGCTCGTGCAGCAGGCGCACTGCGAGCTTGACGTACCTGCAGCAGCAGCAGCAGCAGCAGCAGCAGCAGCAGCAGCAGCAGCAGCAGCAGCAGCAGCAGCAGCAGCAGCAGCAGCAGCAGCAGCAGCAGGAATGCACGAGCGTCTCAGCAGAGGGGCATGAGGCATTTCGAAGTCAGATCGACACATCTGCTGGTAAGCAGCAGCACCGTGTGTTCCAGCCTGCATCGTGCAATGCAGGGTGGTTAGGAAGTTCAGCACCGGGACAAGCCAGTATACTTGCAGGAAAGCATGGCTGCCTTGCAGGTGCCAGCAGGGCCGCAACTCAGCTGCTGTCCAGGCACAGAGTTATGCTGCCAACTGCAGCAGCTTGACAAGGCCAGCAGCGGGAGCAGCAGCCTTACCAGGGTGATGCATCCCAGTATGCTGCGCTGACAAACTCTGGGCAGGGGCAGCGCTGCTTGGGCGGAAGCGTCAGGGCCTTGCCACGAGGCACAGACACAATGACATCATCAACTTGGATGTCGCTGCTTGCTGCAAGGCCCCTCACGCCACTGAATGTGGCTGGCTGCGAGTCATTGGTTGTTTACAGAAGGTGGTGCAGTGCGGGGTTGGGGATGCAGCACAGCAGCGGAAGCACGATGTAAGTTACTGCGCAGGTGGCGGTTGCTGACCTGGCAGAAAGTGATGCTGAAGGCTGCACACTGTCCAAGCAGGTATAGCAGGGCGGCAGCTTCCGTGGCTGCTGAGCAAACCTCAACTGCTGTTGGCTTTTGAGCACTCGTGCCACTGACAGTGGTTGCTGTTGAGGGTGTCCCAAACAAGATGACAGCACAGCATGTGCAGAACGGTGGTGCTGTGTTGTCCCTACCTTGAGCTTAGGGAACTGAATGCCAGCTGAAGTAGCCCAATTCAAGAACGTCTGCGTTGCAGAGTCCTCAATGTACACTGGCGGTGGCTGCTTGGAACTGTCAGCAGCAGCACACACGCTGGTCGGGCGACATGATTGCCCCGTAGACTTGCTCAGGCCTGCGCGCCGGTTGGTGCCGTGACAACAGAGTATTTGGTGTTTGATGCCCAATTGCATCTTTGCTGAGGAGTATTTGTAGGCACGGATGTTGCAATGGGCTACGCTTTTTCACGCTGTGAATGCTCATACACGTCGCATACAAGGGTCTCATACCGCAACCATCGAAGAGTATTTGACAGATTCAACGAGCATCGTTTCTGCCTACTTCATTGCGAGGGCTGACAAGGAATAACTGACGAGTGAGTGTGCCCGTCCGCAGCACCATCACCCACGTCCACGATCTCAAGATCCATGTAATTCGATTTTTCAGAGACCTCTTATCAAGCCCGTTAGCCGCCAGGATGGTGCTGTCAAACTGCAAGCACTTGCAGAGGGGCAAGCAGTTTTGCCAGGGGCCCCCTGCTCCCACCAGGCAGCCTCTTTGCAGGCCTGCAAGACTTCCAGCCACCCAGAAGCAGCATTTACAGCCCCAGAAGCTTACAGGAGCGCAGATATGCCGTGCAGCAGCAGTGGAAGTGCAGCCAGAAGCAGCAGTCCCGGGCATGACTGCTTACCTAGATACGCTGCGCTGGAGCAAGGATGGCTTGGTGCCAGTGATTGTACAGGTACTGGTGGATGGCATTGAAACCTCAACCTATGGCAGCTATGAATGCAGCACCACACAGGCAACTGGCTTGTGTCCTGCACATCCTCAGGCTGGACAAAAATATGACCTGCAGTATTTGCATCAAGTGCCCGCTCAGTCAACCAGCAAGATAACCGTGCAGAAATACCACACAACATGCCAGATACTGGATGTTGATGAGTTGCTGCGCTGGTGTTCCATATGTCTGCCACTGCTGCCTCCTGCGGCTTGCTGCCTGCAGCACGTAGATACAGGGGAGCTGCTGATGCAGGCGTATGCAGACAGGGCAGCACTCAGCGAGACGCTGCAGACAAAGTAAGTAGATCAGAGCAAGCATTTCATGTACATGGTATCTTTGCAGCTATTCACAAAGACACGGTGACGGCAGCATCGGCCGATAGCCCTTGCGACAGCTGCGCCAGCTGCAGCCACGTAAGGGCAGGCCAGGGACACAGCAGCACATTTATGTGGTTTGGTTTGAGCTTGGGATTCGGCACAGCAGCCAGCAATGGTGCTGCTTGAACTGCCTGCACCTATGCTGCTTGCAACACTGTACGCAGGGGAAGGTTGGCGATGCTTTCACCTCTGTGGGCAGCTGAGAAACAGCAGCAGCACCAGCAGCCGCAGCAGCAAGCAGGCGGCTTTTCTGTGCGAAGTGCCCTGCAGTTCATGTCACCGCCACATCTGCTGCTACAGTCAAATGCCAGATTTGCCGTGACCAGCAAACGAAACATCCGTATCTGCCTGTGGTGACCAACCAAACATGTGCCTGGCAGCTTGTGTGGTGCCTTGCCTCACACCCGACACCTCAAAAAGAAACAAACCACATCATACATTCACATCTGCTGACACATTTTATAAATGCAGGCTGGCCACCTTTCCCCGCAAAACCACACCTACCAGTATGACATGTTACTAACATGTTATTAACAGCATTATTGTTACTTTTGACGTGCAGGCTGGCCACCTTTTACAGCCGCAGCCGCAGCGAGCGCTGGTGCAAGGGCGAGACCAGCGGCAACTTTATCAAAGTGACACAAGTCTTCCATGACTGTGACAGGGACAGCATCATCTACCTTGGGGACCCTATCGGCCCCACCTGCCACACCGGCGCAAGGTGCGGCAGCTGCGCTGATATATGTTGTTTAAAACATGTTTTGTTGGCATACTGTGACAGGGGCAGCATCATTTACCTCAGGGACCCCATCGGCCCCACCTGCCACACTGGCGCAAGGTGCGGCAGCTGCTTTGCTATTGAATGTACTGTTTTGTAACATGTGATGTAACATACAGCGACAGGGACGGCATCATACCTGGGGGACCCAATCGGAGTAACTTGCTTCAATTGTGCAAGGTGCGGCAGCTGCTTTGCAGCAGGCAGCTGTTATGTAACAGGTTTGGCTTCAAGTGACAAGAATTGCAATCGCTGCCACACACCTCTCACTGCTGCTGGCTGCTGCTGCTGCTGCTGCTGCTGCTGCTGCTGCTGCTGCTGCTGCTGTTGCTGCTGCTGCTGCTGCTGCTGCTGCATGCCACATGCTTGCAGGACCTGCTGGTTCCACGAGGCCGCTGTGTCAGCTGAAGGCAGCGTGCATGCTGAGGGTGACCACAAGCAGCATGGCAGCCACGCGCCGCTCACCACCCTGCTGGCTTTAGAGCATACCATTCAGCAGCGGAAAGAGGCGATGCAGCAGCCGCAAGGTGAGGTCGAGAGTGAGTTACATGCTGTTTGGTTGACAGCAGCAGCAGCGCAGCAGCAGCAGCAGCAGCAGCAGCAGCATCAACGCGCTTGTGGCTGACAAGCCTCGATTGAAGATGCCCACACAATGACAGCAGCTGTTAAAAATGGTGATTGTTGGGTAGCATGCTGCAGCCACGCACCGCTCACCACCCTGCTGGCTTTAGAGCATACCATCCAGCAGCGGAAAGAGGCGATGCAGCAGCCGCAAGGTGCGCAATGCTGCTGTATGTTCAGCTGATGCCTGTCAGTGAAGTATGCACATTGCTAGCAGCAGCGGCGGCATGAATGGGGTTTGTGCCATGCCTTGGCGGGAGGTGCGTCTTGCACCCATCCGCAAGCAGAAGACAGCACGCGACAAGCCGCATGCAGCAGCTGCAAGTTTGCGCACACATTGCCCTGCAGGCTGTTGGAAGCCTTCCCCGCAGCTATGTGCTCTGTGCTGGCCCAGATACGTTGCTTGGCAGTGCGCAGACCAACATGTAACCCACCTGCACTATTTATCTCTCCCTTACGGTGCTGCCCTCATCACTGCTGCTACTGCCTGCTGCTGCTGCTTCTGCTGCTGCTGCTGCTGCTGCAGAGGGCAAGCCCTCCTGGACGGCGCGGCTGCTGGCCAACCCAGAGCTGCTCTGCAAAAAGGTGCGACTGACTCAGGGGCGAGTCAGTGCTGCGATGACATTCTTGTTGGCTGGCAACCCATGACCTTGCAGTGCCTTTTTGCAGTGCGCTTGGTGCTGTTGTTGTAAGGAATGCATGAAGCAGTATGTTAGTCCTGCGCAGCATCTTTGCACGAAGCACATAAGATGCTGGCCAACCCAGCGCTGCTTTGCAATAAGGTGCGACTGGCTGTACGCAGCTAGACAAGTGCTACAATGTGTCATCTAGTTGGCTGAAAGACCGAGACACTGCAGTGCCTTCGTGCAGTGCGCTTTGCCGCTGTTGACGCCCGGAAAGCATGACGCAGTATGGCAGCAGGTACGGCCTGCGCAGCATCTGTGCACAACACAGATGGACGGGTGCTGGCCAACTCCCACGATGCACGAGCACCGCATCATTCTTGTGCATGCTGTGTGTACTATGTGCAGGTGCGTGAGGAGGCTGGGCAGCTGTGCCAGACGCTGGAGGAGAACAATACATTACCACAAAAACTAGCCATTCTTGTGCATGCTGGTGACAGAGAATGTACATAAGTGCTGTGTATGATGCTTGCAACAGGTGCGTGAGGAGGCTGGCGAGCTCTGCCAGACCCTGGAAGAAAACGAGGGCACGGAGCGGGCTGCGAGTGAGATGGCGGACCTGCTGTACCACGCCATGGTGCTGCTCAACGTGCAGGTGAGCAGTGTGTGTGTGCTGCCATTTCAAGCCATGAGGTTGACGCGGACACGGGTGTTACGGTTGTGGCTTGTAGTGCGTTGGTGTTCGAGATGGCGGACCTGCCGTACCACGCCATGGTGCTGCTCAACGTGCAGGTGAGCAGTGTGTGTGCTGCCAATACAAGCCTTCGAGTAAGGCGCAAAGTTGTCACAGCTGTGCTTTGGAATGCGTTGCTGTTTGAGATGGCGAACTTGCTGTACCACGCCATGGTGCTGCTCAACGTGCAGGTGAGCCGCGCATGCACACTTTCTGTCACATTTGCAGTGTGTGCGGGACGCATAGCATCATTTCTATTATAGTTGCCCAGATCAGAACAGCTTGAAGTGGCGCTGCACGTGCTGCCACAACACAGACGCAGTGTGTTTCATCAGCTCTGGCATGCGGGGTGCATCACTTGTGAGTGCCCGTATCAGTCTGTTTGTGGGTGCGCTATGTCCCGGCAAGACCGCAATGCTGCGCCTGTGCCGCCTGGCATACGCTACACAATGCACAGCAGACAAACAAACTTCGCCTACATGACAAAGCACCTGGCATCTGATGCTGCTGCTGCCTCAGGGTGTGCCCATGGAGGATGTGCTGCGTGTGCTGCGGCAGCGCTTCGGCACCAGCGGGGTGGAGGAGAAGGCAGCACGCCCGCCTAAGCAGTGACGTGCTGCTGTTGCAACAGCTTGCTGGGATTGTCAGCAGCAGCAGCAGCAGCAGCAGCAGCAGCAGCAGCAGCAGCAGTGCAGCAGCAATGTTGAGGTGCCACAATTCAGTGGCTGTCAACAAGGCGACCTTGTTGACAGCCGGCACCAGCGGGGTGGAGGAGAAGGCAGCACGGCCCCCCAAGCCGCATGCGGCTGCGCAGCAGTGATGCGCTGCTGTTGCAATCACCTTGTAGTGAAATGTGTAGCATTGCGATGCGCTGCTGGCACTGCTGACTACTGGTGCTGCAGCAAGGTACTGCAATAACAGCATAGTCTTGTAGCCTGAGGCGTGTGCAGCGTCAACATGCTGCATCCGACTGGTGTGTGTCTGCAGCTGCGGTCAGACTTTGCAGAGTGCTGTTTTTGCATGGGACTGACGGCCTTCCTAATCCTGTGATCAGGTGCATGTTGCGCAACATCACAGTTGCAGCTGTTGCACGTTGAAACTGCCAGTTGGTCAGTGATCAACCGTCTGATGCAAGGCAGGAGGTGGCTTTGTGCAGTCTGTGCTGTTGCTGTTGGTGACTTGACCTGAATGTAACACTGGCACTCTTTGCAAAAAAGCTCCTGAGTGTGGTTTCACAGCGGCAGTTGGTGGCATACAGCCGACGCTTGCGGAGTGCTGCTATGGTAGTTGAAAACAGCCAGATGCACAAGTTAATCACACAGAACGAAGCAGATAGCGCCCAGCACAGCTCACTGAGCAGACGTCACGGCGGTGATGGCTGACATGCAGTGCCAACTGTCTCACAGCACACCAAATGCACAAACTTGCCCTAGCAGTGATCTCAGCGCGGCACACATGTGCACCCTGAAAACCACGTGATCATCCCTTGCACATGATCACAGCGCTGCAGCAGCCCTCGGCTGCAGCAGCCGAGGGCTGCTTATCATGCAGCTGGCATGGCCAACACAACACAGGGGCATGTGAGGTGTGCGGGTCACGTTTAAACAAAGAAAGGCTGCTTTCTATCATGGTAATAGACAAACACACCAACTACATGTTAACACCGCTATCACCCTTTCAGGCAGCGCAGCAATGCAACGTACGCCGCACTGACGGCAGGCACATGGAAGCTGCCATGTGCAACAAGGAAAGGGTCCGAGGTGTGTTGCAGGACTGTTGCATGCTTTCGGCAACAGCCACAGCCCATTTACCCGCTGCTGCGACCCGTTACAGACCTCTTGTGCATAAGCATGGCCAGGCACGCAGCCTGGGCAGTGCATGTCACACGCAACACATGACGGCATGTACTGGACAACAAGCGCCCAACCACCAGCATCGTCGAAACACACGCATTGCTGCACACATGAGCACTACTTCATATTGCCTGCTCTCGCCAGCCAAACTGTGATCAATCTGCGGAGCTTGAGCCGTTATGGTCAGACTGCTACTGCTGCTGCTGCGCAATCGCTGCCGCCACTAGGCAAAGCCGGCCGGGTAAAACAGCTCTGCATACTGGCCGTTTGAGAGCTTCAGGAACTCGTTGTACAGGTTCAGGTCTGCCACAGCAGCAGCAGCAGCAGCAGCAACGGCAGCAGCAAGGCAGAAAGCAGGAGTAAGCCACAGGTGGTTGCTGTTGTGCATGGCAGACCGCATGCGGCTGTAGGTGCTGCACATATATAGATCTCAATGGCAGCCGCAGGGTGCTCTCTATGAAAGATCACCAGAGCACGCTTAAACGTCACTGGCAAATTTCATGCCAGCTGATCAACTGCGTGCATGTGTGGGTGGCGGGTAACCTGAAAGCGGCAACTTTCCAATGACGCGCTGGGCATGTCAACTGACAACAATGCAGAGAAGCAGGGCAAATCGCAAGACCAAGCTGGCCCCACATAACCACAGAACTCCTGCAGGAGCATGCATGCTGATCAACGCACTGTTCTGCTGCTGCCCCAAGCTGTTGCCCACCAAACTTCTCGCCAAACTCCACGTGTGACTCTTCCCGGATGGTCATGGGGTCTACCACAGTGCCAGTGACCTCCGCAAACTGCGTATCGAAGGTGCTGTTGCCCGCTTGAATCGTGACTCTGGAGCCATCTGGGGCACTCATCTGCACTTGCTGCCCCTGGAGGGTCTCGACCTTGCCGACAAAGATGACGGTCTTGCCGATGTAATTCTTAAGCTGTGGAAATCCGACCCTAGGAGTGGGCTGGTCCACGTTCATGGCTGCTTTGAGCTGCTTCCTGCTGAGAGTGCTGTGCTCGGCCTGGAGCCAAACAGCCTTCCAATACACCGAGGCTTCTGCTAAGTGGAACGATGCTAGTCACTTAATCTAAGATATAGGAAGCAAGCGCCGCTATCAGCTGCTAACGGCAATCAAGCAATCAAACAAGGTCTTGCTGCAAGGAGCATTCAGCAGAACAGTAGGCAGCGCAAAAAAAACAAATGATCACAAGGTAGAATAGATTGTGCATGGCTTGACGGCAGCGGCGGATGTGGGTGGTTCAAGTGTGGCGGGCTTGTTACTCGGTTTAATTCAAATGCTCAGTTTCCTGGCAGGTGCTCAGGGTAGGGATTACTTGTAACTGCCACAGTGAGTTCGTTTGTCAGGGGGGGGGG
>RWJK01000905.1:0-57414 GCA_004335835.1 Scenedesmus sp. ARA3 | reverse complement strand
GGAGCATGCCCCAGGGGGTGGGGCATTGGGGCCACATGTGATTGGGGCACTACGGGCGACCTGCTGCAAAGCCTGCAAAACGCACTGAGCACAGGGCAGTTTGGGGCCCTGGGAGGGGGGGGGGCAAGGGGCATTACTCGTTGTCAGCCCTGCAGGCAATGCCCCAGGGGGTGGGGCATTGTTTGAGTTGTCACAAACGAATTCACTGTGGCAGTTACAAGTAATCCCTACCCTCATGCAGTGCGTCAGACTGCTGACCGCCTGATTGCATGTAGCTTGCAAGCTTAAGGAAACGAGTACAAACTGCAACTGCAGTCACCATCTGCCAGTTGCCTGAGCTGTGCATGAGGGCACGCTGAAGCCCCGCCACAGCACTTGGCATGCAGTCACCTGTGTAGTCTGTATGCTTAGCAGCAGTGTGCAAAAGCTCAAAACTATTACCTGCGCAATCGTTGAATGCCACGTGGTCGTACTTGGCTGGCCATCATGGCCATCACGCGTGATGTTGGTGACTGATCAGATACAGGATACGTACGACAGGATACGTACGACAGCTGCAGCGCTGCTGCGGCAGCCTGGGATAGTTGCCAGAGGGTTCAGGAACATGCAACACCCACGCTGGACAAGGAGCCAACAAGTGATTTATGATTGTTACAAAAATGGGTCACCACACTACTGGTGTCAGCTTGGTAAGCCATGTTCAGCTGTAGCAGGACTGAGTATAACGTGTGTGGAAGCGTAATGTAAAAGAAGGTTAGTAAACAAATGAAAAGCCTGAGGCCCAGCGATAGCTAATATAGGCCGCCTACGTTGCAAGGCACGCGTAGTTCTAACAAGGCGGTACAATGTCACATTGACTGCCGCGTGCCTCACACGTAGGTGTGAGTCACAAATGTCTAATCATCCACTACATGGATAGTAACAGCTCCTGTTACATCAGCCCCATACCAGCCCATCAACAGCGGCGGTCTACGACCACTGCCTCAGCTGTGGTAGCCATCTGCACAAGCAGAACACGCAGAACTTGGCTGGCTACCAAGCACCAGCTGCAGGCTGCAGGCACAGTCGGTGCATTTACTGCATTACAACACATAGCACGCCATGTACTGCAACCATGCCGCATGTGAAGCAAGACCCGGACCTTGCAGTACAGCGTGCTGCGAGTCGCGCCCTGCGACCAAATGCATGCAAATGAACATTGCACAATGCGGCATGCACGTAGATACAATGCAGCTGGCATGCCTGTGCCGCATCTCTGCCATGCAGCCGCCAGCGAGACAGCATCAGCCATGCCATGCTGCGCTGCTAGATGCCATGATGCATTACTACGAGATCAAGCCTGATCCGCTCAAGACGGCCATGTTGATTGTACAGCTTGAACAAAAACAGCAACAGCGTGGCCAACACTGTGGACCACCAACTGCACCGACTACAGACAAACGACTTGCCACATGCAAGCACGGGCGTCTACGAGCAGCATCGCTGGCAACAGCTGCCTGCTGCTGCTGCTGCTCCTGGTGGTGTGAAACATCGATACAGGCAGCCACGCTGCTGGGCAGCAACTTGTCCAGCAGCGGCAGCCGTCCTTTCAATCGCATATCCTGCTTGCAAGCTTCCGCGTTGCAATCTCGTTGTCAACATGTTCACCTGCGCACAACATCGCATGCGGCAGCAACACATACATGCCATCCTGAATGTGCATTCACTTGTTACAATTGTCCTTTCCCACATGCCAACATGATGTGGTGCATTTCAGCAACTTGCAGGCGCCCTGCTGCAAGTGCCTCTGGTCTCAGGGATGCTTCTCAGGAGTCGTTGGCGCTGTAGCATGCATGCTACATATAGTCCTCTTGGAGAGCAACTTGCAGGCACTTTCCTGCAAGTGGTGATGGTCCAATGGATTGTCCTCAGGAGTCGTCCGCGCTGTAGCCGGGTGGAGGGGCTGTAGGCAGCTTGTCATCATGGCAGGCGTAGCAATCGGGGTTGGCAGGAGCTGCCGCGCCAGCAGCAGCACCGCGCTCTGGCACAAGGCCTGGAGTCAACTCTGGAGCACCATCGCAGCCATCACATGCCTTGCAATCAGGCTGCTGCTGCAGGAGTTCGTTCTGAGGCTCGGTTTGGGGCTGGGTGTCCTTGGGCTGGTCCATGCTGCTGATGCTAGCGACTGGAAGCTGGCGTTGCACGTTGGGCAGCAAGCGTGCTGAGGTGGCAGGCTGAAGCAACGGAAGCAATGCAGCGCTTCTTGGATCAAAGATGTGCGATGCTGTGACTCGAAAGGCTTGCGATGTGTTGCGAAAGCTGAAGTGCAGCAACGACATACGTAGGACGCCCTGTGCTGGAGTAATCGGTGCACCTCGTTAACTGAACTTCACGCCCTGCAGGTTCCAGCTGTTGGCCAAAAACAGTGATGACTGCGACAGACACGGTGCTTGATGTGCTACCCGTTATTTCGCGTGACGCAGTGTCTCCAAGGAGGACGCTGGGCGATGAGACGGTTTCGTGCTGGGCATGTCTAGCGCATTGAGCGAAGAAAACAATTTTCAAGAAAGCGACTTGACAGCAGAGGTCCGTGCTGTTTGCTTTCCCAATTACGTCGGCGCGCTCCCTGTCTCAAATCACACAGATCTGCTGCTGCTGCTGTTACTGCAGTTTGCCCTTCTGGCGCACCTGCCGGTGCAGCTGGCCGCCGTGAGCGAGCACGAAGTGCTGAAGATAGCTGCTGAAGTGCTGATCAGCGTGTTTCCAGCTGTGCAATACGTTAGGTGCGCCTTCAAGGCTCGTGACCACCCTGCTGCCTGCCGTGCAGGCCAGCAGTGCTGCTCGTGCACGCCAGCAAAAAGAGTCACTGCCCACGCAGGGGGTTACATTGTTACTCTGCTCTACTCAAACCTACAAACATATGTCAGGTCTCTGTTGATTGCTCAAGGGGAAGTGCTGCGCTGCACTGTTGAAGGCCCCTGCAACTGCTTGTCTGCAGCTCCTTCACACTGCGAGTCATCATTCTTGATTATTTACTCACAAACGGCATCGCCTGCCGTCATCTCTGCTGTTAAATGTTCTCCTGCAGGATACTGCTGGTGTCTCAGAACTACCAGCCCAGCGAGCTGCTGGAGTGGTGCAGCAACACGCAGCTGACAGCAGCCTTGGCAGAGCTGCAAGGCAGCAGCAGCTCCCAGCAAGCAGCCATGCGCAGAGGCATGACACTGCACACGCAGCAGCTGCAACCACAGTGAGTAAGAAAGTATAGAGGATATAGCGTCGCTCAGCGCAGGCCTGCAGGTTGGCAGACACAGCAGTAGCAAGCAGCACAGCAACAACTCGTTGGTCTGTGCACAGCAGGGTGGGTTGGGTGGGCCTGCAAGCTCAGGAGTTGCGTGCAGCAGCAGTGCCGTGTTCTCCCTGCAGTCAGGGTTAGTGGAGGCGAGTCAGCTGGCTCTGCAGCAGCGCTTGCAGTGATGCTTGCACGTCACTTCGAAGCTCCTCTTTTACTGGATATGTGCTCATTGCTTTCAATACTTCAACGCTGCTGCGGTGCTGCGATGCTGCAGGTCTGCAGCGGAGTTTGAAGACTGGGCCATGCTGCAGCAGCGCTTTGGCTTGCACAGCTTTGCTGCTGTGCCGCTGATGGTTGCTGGCACTGTGTATGGCGTCATCCTGGCAGCATCACCCACCCCTGGCTGCTTCTCTCCGAGGTAACATGACATGCTGATAGGGGTTGGATGCAGTTGCACAAGCATGTATATGTGCATGGTGAACCTGCTTGTAGGCCGAGCATGCACTGGCAGCTCGCTGCATGCTTTTGCTGTCGTTAACCAGCAGCTGAATTGACTTTGCTGCGAAGCGCGAGCGACATTGCAATCGTTTGGCCTCTGGACCGTGTGTGTGCAGGTCGCTGCCGCTGCTGGAGACTGCAGCTCATATGCTGGCACCGTATGCAGCAGTGCTGTACAAGTTCCAGCAGGCGACAGCAGCCAAGCAGCTGCTGCGGCAGATGCTGCCTGCGCGCGTGGTGGACGCAGCAATCGAGCGCATCAATCAGGGCGGCTTTGGAGCAGCAGACCCCTTTGCGGGCCTGAACCAGGAGCTGCCTTTTGGCTGATACAAGCAGCATGTGTGGCTAAACTACAATGCGGCAGTGTGCAGCTAGGGACTCCTGGCCGGCAGTGATGCGAGACACACAGCAGCTGCCTCGCTGTGTGCCAACTTCCGGCATGTTCGCACATGCGCGAGCCAGCGCAGCTTGACTGCAGGGCTGCAGCAACAGCAGCAGCAGCAGCACAAGCAGCACGCGCATCAATACAAGCAGCACGCGCCGCTAATTATGATGTGACAGTGTGCAGCTGAGGACTCCTGGCCCGCAGTGATGCGAGGCACACAGCAGCTGCGACGCTGTGTGACAACGTCCGGCATGTTTACCCATGCGCGAGCCAGCGCAGCTCCACTTCAGCAGCAGCAGCAGTAGCAGCACAATCAGCAGCAGTGGCAGCAGCGTCACGCGCTGCTGGCTTCAGCATTGCAGCGCACTGCCTGCAGTGCTCCTCAGAACAGGTGCTCGCGGCCCAGCGGCGCCTTTCATGTTTGTCAACGTACCTGAATTGAGCCAGGACTTGCTCAAGACGCACGGATGCAAGTGCTGTGTCCTGTCTGCTTCAAGCAGCTAGCAGCCACTGCTTCCTACACAACACATGGCGCTACAGCTCCCTTTGGGCAACACAAGGGCTCGCCAACAGCAGCATACCTGCCAGCAAGCCTGGCTGCTTACTTGCAGCACCTCCTGTTGGTTGCAGCGTGGCCAACATCACAGCACAGCTCTGCAGGCGCACTTCATGTGCCGTCAGTCTTACGCCACCAGACTGCAGCAGCAGCGCATGCACACGAACGCACGTGCCTGACATCACACTCTGCTTCTGTATGTTCAGCCTCTCGCAGCTGCTGAGCTGCGCCTACAGGATCCTGTCATGCTAAAAGAGTGCTCAACGGATGCTGTTCGCTATCTTCACATTTTGAGGGCCTGCCATCCCCTCGTGGTAAGTCCTGCAAGCAGCCAACTGCTTCAAGCAGCAATTTGTTGAGTCAGCAATCTGCAAAGCAAATGCTGAGTCAGCGACCTGCATCAGCAAATGCTGAATCAGCGACCTGCATCAGCAAATTGCTGAGTCAGCAACCTGCACAGTGCAGCCCCCTTCAGCGGTAGCCGCAACACCGGCACACATGCCTGCAGTGTGCATTGCTGAACTGCCATGGCATTACTTTTCAACGTCACGGCGTTGGTCTGTGGACCTGAGCAGATTCAGCATGTGCATGCATGTATGCTGCAGGCCAGGCTGTTGTTTTGCAGACCATGAAACAACCTGCTGCTGCCCATCCGTCTTCTCAACTGCGTAGCCTTTGTCATTGTTGTCCACATAATGTTCCTGCACTGCCGTCCGCAACTGCCCTGCGGCATGCATGCAGGCCTTGCTTTGCCCCACTGCTTGGCATCCTTCAGCGCCGTCCTGTGCTTGGAGTGTCATTGGAGTGTCATTGGCAAAAACTTGCTTGGGAACCCCCCGCACTTGGGCTGAGAGATCCAAAGTTCAGCAGTAATATTGAGCCCGTTGCTTAGGCGCCGCACTGGCATGCTGCAAGATCTGGCAGAAGAGCCACGCTGCAGCATTTGAACGCTCAGCAGCAGTCGGGTTGCACTGCACAGGATGGGTTGGCGCTCACCCCATGGTTCAGTTTGGCAGCAGAGGCAGGTAGCCTTGCATGTTGTTGAGCCAACGTGTGATGCATTTGTGCTGTGCTTTCAGAAAACACAGCTTGCAGCAGCTTGCTGCCATACCCCAGCCCATAGCTTCTCGTCAATGCTGCCAAGTGATGACAGAGTATGTTTTTTGCGGAGTGTCGTGGCGATGGTGTGTAGCTTAGGCTGCTTGCAACACTGCAGATGTACAGGAAGAACAATGTGGGTTGGGTTAGTTGGCATCTTCAACAGCACCAACAGACAGGTGAAGAATGGATGCACAAATGCGACTCGCTAGGGTCACTGCACTTGGTTGCAGCTGCTTGGTGGCGCACAGGCATCGATGTGATACAACTGCAACCCCTGAATGCACAGCACACCTTGCTGCAAGCAAGCAGCAGACGAACCATGCTGCTAGGAAGCATACTGCAGGGCTAGATCAGGTTCATGCAGGCTACTGCTCCTTTTGCTCATTTGGCTGTGATGGAAATGCGCTGTGATGAACTCATATGGCTGTGATGGAAATGCACTCACTGATATCATCTGGTCACAATTGGCAGCTACAGCTCCGTGCAGCGTTTAAAATGGCTGCCGGTCCTGTTGTCGTGCTATTGGGTGTGGTTTTGATGCTTGAACATTCCACCACTGCACCCATTTATGCGCTGGTGACGGCAACTGGGGCTTTCTGTGCTGCTGTTCTTGTTGTTGCTTAAGGTGGCAGTAGCGCACATATCAACGCTTGCTGTTGGGTGAAGCCTCGAAGTGGATGTGTTGCAGTGAGTAACTCCTGATGTGAAAGTGTGTGCTTGCGTTTCAGACGCCAGTTCTGATGCGCGGATGTGTGTACAGTACGTACAGTGTTCCGATGTTTTGTTGTACGGCATGCAAGAATGCAGCATGATGCAGTGCAGCTTATGATCCTGGCGGGAAGGAGCAGTCAGTGTCGGGGGCCTTGTTGTGACTTGCTGCCGGAGCTTTGCAATTCAACTCATCGCTCAGCTGGTGCTTGGCTCTGCCTGGTGTTAAAGGGTTGCTGTATCAGCTGCAGATGTTGACCTGGCCCCGTTGCCAGGATGTTCAAGTGGTTATATGATTCAAGTCCTATTCCAGAGTAGAGGCATCAGCATCCTCTCGCATGCCGTGTTGAGAGCTTGGTTACACTGGGTCCACGCATGCCAGCAAGCCAACCCCTGACCACAAAGCTATGAGCTACTGCGTGTAGTACACCTTGACTTTGCAGTGCAACCAGTTGCCGCGGCATCGCCACGACTGATTACGGCGTGACTGTGCCAGCTGCGTCACAGACAAGGCAGGGTGGTACACCAACATAGCACGCAGCGGCTGTATAATGCTCAAACACGCTGACCGCACCCTGGGCACAGCATGTCTACCACACTAGCATACAACGCAGCATGCATGCCCCAGCGCTCCAGCTCTCAGCGATGTAGTCAAACACAAGGATTCCGTACTGCAAATCCCCAGTTCTGCTATAAATCTCCACGCAGACAACACTAACGAGGTGCAGGGTGAGGCACACCGGTACGGCTTGGCGGTATGCTGTCTCAGCTTGCTGAGCCCGCCGCATTCAACACGCAATGCTGGCCCGCACAGCAAGCTCCACAGCTACTAATAGTGAAGGCTCACCACACAAGCAGCAGTCAAAATGCCACAATGTTGCAGGCTGATTGCATCCTTCCTTACAAAAGGCACACAATGCAGGAGGTGGCGTACAGTACTACACAATGTAATGCCTGGTGAGTGCCATCGTCTGGTACAGTGGGTGCCATGAGCCAGCACTGAGAGTGAGCTGCAATGTTTTTCTCCACAGCAAGCTCGTGTACTGACATTGAGCACCACACTGCCAAGCCTCCGCAATGCTATTGGAGCATGGGAGACATCCCACAAACAACACCTGCTGCATCATAGAGTGCTCAAAGACACCTCTGCTCTGCCTTCTTGCACGTGGCAAACGAGAGCAGTCGAGCAGCTCTGGCATGTGCACTAAGCACACAGCATGGCACTCCCCAATAGCAGTACAAGGCAGTGCTAGTAGGTTGGTACTCCAAGGTACGTATGTATCACACGTGAGGTGTTGCATGGCTGCCGCAGGACACATGGCATGGCAGTCGCAACAGCGAGGCACAATGCATGTCCTGGACACATGGGCCGTACACACATGTAAATTCGTTCATATACATGTTACCACACCCACAGCACGCAGATTGTGGCTAATGCAAGCCAAGCTGCACACACAGCAACACACAGCAACCAGCAGCACAACAGGGCCGAGCACGGCAAGCGCCCTTGCAGCGCTGCTTTGGCTGCTGCGGCGATGACCGCTGCTTTAACCAACGGCTGTCAGGCCATACAACCACGCCACTGTGTGGCTTGATGATGGGCTGCAGAGCTGGGGTGCGCTTTTCACCCCAGACAGTGATGTCAAGTGATGAGCACAGCATCTGAACCTTCCAGACAGGTTGCACCGCCTGGAGGGCTTTCTGAAATGCTCTGCAGTGTTCTGCAGTACTGAAAAAGAGCAGATGCCAACAGCGCCCAGCTACACCAACTGCTTCATGCAGAAGCAGGAAACCAGAACAGCCAGCTGGGCCTGTTGCTGTGAATCAATACAAAGCAGTTAAGAGAGGAGTCAAATGGCGGACCAGCAGCCAAACATGGCTCTCCACGGACAAGGTGCACGGCCTGTCTGCACCTGTTTGACTGTGGAACAGTGGCCGTCACTGTCATGAGGCCGATTCACACGTAGGCTGCGCCACCAACAACGCTGCACGTTCAAACATTGAGACAGTGGCAGCTGAGAAAGCCGCACTCAGCTCAAACACACTCGCACGCAGTCATGCAGACTTACTAAAGCCGGTCAAACGCTGGTCAGGTTGGTCAAACAAACAAAAGTCAGGCGGCTGTACGTGTAGCATGATGTATTAAGTATCCCGCAAGTGCTGAAAGTAATACCCCATAAGGCCTACCCCCAACAAGTGATCCCTCTCCCTGCACTCTGTTCGTGCTGAGGGACACGAGCGCATGCATGCACACATGACCATACATACAGTACACATGCATGGCTCCTGCAAGCCATACATGCGCACCCGGGTCACCTACGCAACAACAAAGCTAGGGACTGGGCACAAACCTTGCTGCTGAGCGCGCTGCCCAGTCGGCAGCCACCACCACAGCCACCACAGCTAAAGCTGGCAAGCTGCAAACACTCGCCAGCATGGCATGAGGTGAGGCGGTTTGCTGCACAACTGGCACGCCGAATACAGCACCAGCTCAGCTCCTGCAAGCAGAGGTGATGACACCCCACTCCCCACACTGAAACGTTGGTGATGCAGCGCTCTAGCTCAAGAGCAGCTGCACACACCAATAGCCCCCCTGCCAGGCACACCCACCTGGCGCCCGTCTCCAACCCCAAATCGGCAGTGCTGTTGTTTGAGAAAACAACAAGATTCCGGAAGTACGGCTGCTCTTTGCAACACCCGTGAGCATTTTGCAGTTCATCATGCGGAGCCAGCGTTGCAGCCTGTACTTCTAAGTGGCAGTTCTTGGTCACCCCCGCACAGTTCTGCTGAAAACACGCCATCACAAGGGGCCCAGCTTGGTCAGACCTCACGGCCAAGCACCCACAACCAGGACAGCAGCAACCACCAAGGTTCACTACTCAGTTGCTCGCCAGGCAACCATGTGATATGCCAGCCTTGCAGCCATCTCCTGCACCAGCATACGCAGGGAGACACGCTGATCCAACATACGTACATACATAGCATTTGACACAAGGGCACCTGCGCATATGTAGGCGATGCAATGTTGCCACAGCGCTGTCGGCAACGCACACACAGCACCTGCACAGCACATGCCATCACAGCACAGCCCACAGCAACAGCTCGTATGCCGCTGTTATAACAGCAGCACGCACGGCAGCTGCCTGTGCCTGTTGTGCTTGTCAACAGTGCTTATTGCTTGCATCCACCCTCAACTCCGTAGTTGCTCCTGCATAGATCCCAACGCCAACTGCCATCTTGTCCTGCTGCTGCGCACACGCCCACAACGCCACGCTCTTCACCGCAGCTGACGATACATGCTGATGGCGCTTCGCAAGACGCAGCACAACCAAAGCCTGCCCCGCCCACCTGCAAAGCAATCACCTGCAAAGCAAACACTACATGAAAGGCACACGTAGGACACACATAGGCACAGTGATTTCAACACACACAATTCACAGCACAACACACGTGGACACATACAGGCCGATAGCCTAAAAGACCATGTGACCACCACCACACACCACAGATCATCGAAGACATGGCCAACAGTTGACAAACAGCGTAATGCTCGTCATACCCGTGGGGCATGTCGCCAGGCACATGCATATAACTGCTGCAAGCAGCACACGCAAGCGCGGCTGGTGGCAGGCAGTCATACACAGCAGCACTACCCCACGCATTGCGCAGTCCTGCAAGCAACCCTGCACCTCGTGGCATTTGCACACAACATGCACATCCACAACCGACATCACACGCAGCGCGCAAAAGTTTCAGACACTAGCACGTGCAACACACTCGTGCTGATGGCCACAAACAACCACCAACTTGAACCTGCTGCTGGATGGGGTCGGCAAAACGCCGCAAAGCGCTGCTGCTGTACCTACTCAAAACGGACGGGCCTGACTGACCCCTGCTGCACCAAGTCGCAACCGCGTAGCTTTGCTGCAGACACACGCTGGCTGCTGCCGACCGGCTGCCCCATCAATCACATAACATCCCATGCTCCTGCAAGTGTTTCTGCCAACTGTTGCACTACAAGCTGAGCTCTATATGAACCAGCCAGTGTCCTGGCCCAGTTTGCCAGCAACAGGCACAGCATTGTGCGCATGCGATGTGTTTATATGCCATAGTAATGGCCGGTCCACAGGGTGCCATAGCTCAAGAACGCAAACAGCAGGCCAAGCAGCGGCGTTGCAAACCCCAGCGCCAGCAGCACCGTCAGGATGTTCCAGTTGCTGCCAACATACACATCGCCCTGCCTGCAAGTAATGGTTGTGAACCATGCGGGCAGCAGCAAGTGCGCAAGGCAGAAGCGGCCACAAGTGAGCGATGCACAGCGCAGCAGCTTGCAGGAGGGCAAGCAAGCTGCCTGCAGGAAGTTGCCGTGGCAAGCAATCCTGGCTATAGTGCTGGGGCTATGGCTGTCGCAGCCACAAAGTATACACAGTAAATTCGACGTGAAGCATGCACCAAGACATACGTGTGATCGCAGCTCTGCTTTACTGCATATGTGCGACATGCAGGCTGCAGCACTGCAGCAAACGCGGGCACCCACCAGTTGCTGGTGTACAGGTGTGCATGCATCTCCTTGTCTTTGTCAACCTCGTCTTGCACGTAGGCGTCATGTAGCAGACCTGCGTGCAGCAGCAGATGCAGCAGCAGCAGGGTTGCAAACAGTTTCATCGCTGACTGCGGGCAAGGCAAGACAGCTGCAGTCAGAGTTGTGCTCGTTTGCGACTACCAGTCAGGCCAGACCGCATGCAATCTGACATATGTTTAAACTCGTACCTTCGCCGCTGTGGCATGCTCCAGGTCTGCTGCCTGCTGCAGCACGGTGCAACTGGCCCTGGTGGTGGTGCACAACAAGGTGTGTGCCTGGGAATGCCTTGTCGGGCTGCCAGCATAGGCACAGTCAACGCTGATGAGTCATAACGTTTAGAAACTTACCTAGCTCTTCTCCAAGCGTCTTTCCACCCAGGTTGTGGCCCTTGGGAACCTTCTCAGGGTCCATCTCAGGCAAGCGCCCAGACCAGATGGGCAGAAACTCCACTTCATCCTCCTCATGCGCCTTCACCACCACGCAGAGGCCTGCAAAACAGGTTGATAGCATAGTGTCAGCAACAGATTGCGTGTGCAGGGCAGCTGCTCAGCATGCTTGTCTGCTGGGTGCTGTCTTGCTTACGTCTGGACAGCCTCCTGCTGGTGCGCGGACCACGCGCTGGTGCGGCAGCGAGGCCGCGATGCAAGCACAGGCACTGCATCCTTTGACTGGAGCCTCCTGCAAGCAGGCGCCCAAGGCTTCAGTGAGCAGCATCCCGGAGTCCGCGTCGGAAGTGGATTACCCCGCACTTCTCGCGACAAGCTGGAAACACGGGTGCAAGAAATTTAATGCAACACAAATCACAGCAATCATACTGATGCGATTGCCGAAAGAAGAGCTGTATGCGTGTCGAGACGTTGCATTATCGTTGCTTTGCCGGCCCGTAAAACGGTTCTAGATGCTCACAGAGATGACAAGCGCTGGCCGCGAGGGCCCCTGAAGCTGGAGACACCAATACAAGTAGCAGTGATGTCCAAATGCAAGCCAGGCTAGAATTGCGTGTTTAAAGAGCTTGTTGAAAGCAAAGAAGAAGCAATTATTAGGTTAGCTCATCGACAGGCACATAATAAAGATGGCGTGTCTGAGCTCAAAAATTGTCATGTCATTGCTGCCGATATCGTCATCTCGCTGTGCAGCCGCAATTCATGAACCAAAACAGTTTTCTGTCAACCATTCATAGCATGGCAATGGAAGTCAGCACAGTTCCATCGTGTTTTGCTGCGACTTCAATGACGTAACCTGGGTGACGAACGGTGACAGCGCTGTGTGCGCTGAAAATTGAAGCTTAAATCCGATAACACGAAATGATGTGCGCCACTGAAGCCCAGCAGGTAGCAGATTCTCCCGTAATCAGCAGGCAGTTGTCAGTCTGCCCTCACGGGCAAGCAATGCAGCACTGCAAGCCTCGCCTGTATCTGTGCGTTCCTCGATATGATATTTAACGTTTAGTATTGTTCTGGTGCGTTTGATCACGGAAAAGCTGCTGGGAGTAATCTCACTAACCCCAACATGTGCATTTGAGTCAACAACAACAATCACTCCACATGTCAACCAGGCACTTACTGAAGTCGCCGTCATTGCTTGAATGAGCTGCTTTATTTGTGCTGGCCATGGAACGCTCTGCGACCTTCACGATCAGCATGTACAGTGGAGCTAGCATGCGGGTGCCACGGAGATACTACCCCACTACCGGTGGTGGGCTGTCATTACTCACCAGGCAGTGAACCTCCTCTGGCATTCACAGCTGCATCTTCAATCCGCTCGTGGAGTATAATTCACGCTCTTACATTTGCATCTTGCCATGCTTTCTAAGCGGAGAGAGGCTTGTTAAGCCGGTGCCATGCCTGCTCTGCCTTGTGGGCGTTCATAACATGAAACATAAAGCAATTTGCATGCCGGCAGTGCCTCAACAGGCCGGGCTCTGTTTGTTGGCATCAAGCCGAAACTCCTGGTAATAGGTTTGGCCTGTCAAGACTCTGTTGCACTGCAGTGCACCCTAGCAGCTGCTGAAAGTTGTAGTCTACTGAACCCCGCTACAATGTGTCTGTCAGGGCTCCCTACCTTGTAGCAGTAACTGCTGAAAGTATCTCGTGGAGTTGTTCGCTGTAGGTTCAAGCAAGTGTTTCGACTTGTAGCAGCTGCACCCTTGTCTTTTGGCTGTACACATGGCTGCTGCTGCCGCTCCCGAGCCAGCTTTCGAGTCTCTGCATGCCAAGTACGCCGACGATTCGGACGAAGAAGATTCAACAACAACACTTTTGATACCTGATGTTGAGCCATCGGGCTCCCAGCAGGCCGCTAACCTAGCAGCAGCAGCAGCAGCAGCAGCAGCAGCAGCAGCAGCAGCACCAGAGCAGGTGCAGCAGCAGCAGCAGCAGCAGCCTGACAACAGCGAAGCACAGGGCGAGCCAGAAGACGACTGGTATGATGAATACGCTGACGAGGATGACGAGGATTCGGATGACGAAGAGATATATGCAGCACTGGAGTGGGCGGATGACAATGAAGGTGCGCGGCTGCATGCTGCTGCTGGCTGCCCTGTACACGCCTGGCAGCAAGCCTGTGTCCGCATGCGGTTTTGCCCAGCTTGCGTACAAAGAGCCGGTTAATAGCAGCCGCTTGGGTGCTCGTATTACGCCTGTCATTTGCTCTGCTTGGCAGGTGAGCTTGGGCGACTGTGCACAAGAGCATGCGCTGACTGGCGGCCTATCTCTCCATGGCATGCATCAAGTCAGCAGTTGCATGGCACCCTCGATTTGCAGCAAGACTCGGAACTCTGCTACTGCTGCCATTTGCACCACATTAGACATATCCTCTGCTGCTGCTGGCTGCTGTTTGCTGTGCTGATGCCAGGTCACATAGCGCGCGGCCATGCGTCAGGCGCTTTCCAGCACCTAGCATCCGGCGGTGCTGCAAACTACCGGCCCAATGCAGCCCGGCAGCAGCAGCAGCAGCAACAAGGTGGTGGCAGCAGCAGCGCAGGCGCCAAGCAAACTCTGCAGCCCAACCAAAACAATATGCAGAAGCTCAGCAGCAGGATCTGTGTGCGGGACGACCCCTTAGATGGCGTGGATGGCCATAAGCTATCTGCTGGGGTGGCCAACACGCTGAAAGTGAGCAGCGCCAAAGCAGCAGCAGCACGCGTGAGGGCTGGAGACAAGAGCGACAGGGCGACAGTGGAGCAGGCACTCGACCCCCGCACACGCATGGTGAGCTGCTGCTGTTGCTGTTGCTGCTTTGACAAGCAGGATGTAATCATGCGACGATGTGCTGCTGGCATGTTTGGCAGGGAGCGGCAGCAACAGCTGCAGCAACACAAGCAGCATTGCAGTGTGGCTGCTGCTGTGGCTGGCGTGATGAGTCTTGTTGCTTGCCTAAGTGGATGGCGACACCAGCTGATACTAGCAAGTCCCAGCGGGGAGTAGCAGCAGACAGCTAGCAAGGCCGGCACAGTTGTTACTGTGTCGCTGGTTGGTTGCTCTCACTCAACTGGCACTGCGCGTCACCAAGCATGCTGTCGTGTGCAGAGCAGTGCCTCATGACCATGCCTTGCGGCCACAGCACAGCTGTCACTACGCATTGGCCATAGCCTCGATGAATTCTGTGTTCGCTTGCTCGTGCAGGTGCTGTTCAAGATGCTGAACCGCGGCGTGTTCAGTGAGATCTTTGGCTGCGTGTCAACGGGCAAGGAGGCCAATGTGTACCACGCGTGCGCACCAGACGGCGCTGACTTGGCCATCAAGGTGTACAAGACCAGCATCCTGGTGTTCAAGGACAGGGACCGGTGAGTCGCTTGCTGTTTTGTGGGTTTATAAATGTGTTCGATGTTGGTATGTTTGCTGGATGGTGCTGACTTGGCCATCAAGGTGTACAAGACCAGCATCCTGGCGTTCAAGGAGAGGGACTGGAGAGTCGCTTTCTGTTTGTGTGTTTGTACATGTGTTTGACGTTTGTATGTTTGCTGGATGGCGCTGACCTGGCAATTAAGGTCTACAAGACCAGCATCCTGGTGTTCAAGGACAGGGACCGGTGAGGCGCGTGTGATGCTTCCTTCCAGTGCGCTGCTCACGCCTGCAGGTGTGTGTCTGCTCCATATCGCCTCCCCTGTGCACCAGTCAGATGTTGCATGCTCTGTAGCTATGCGCTACTCTCCATCACCTGCAGCTACGCTTCTGTTCCTTGTCGTCTCTCTTGTGCACGAGTCTGACGTCACCTGCTCCTTTGCTGTGCATCACTGCTGATCTCCTGCAGCTACGTGTCGGGCGACTTCCGCTTCCGGCAAGGCTACTGCCGCAGCAACCCGCGCAAGATGGTCAAGACCTGGGCAGAGAAGGAGATGCGCAACCTGGCGCGGCTGCGGCAGGCTGGCATCCCCGCACCTGCGCCGCTGCTGCTGCGGCTGCACGTGCTGGTGATGGAGTTTGTGGGCGATGATGGCGTGGCTGCGCCGCGGCTCAAGGTGTGTGGTGTGTACAGCAGCGTGTTTGAACGCCCTGCATGCAGCTGTGCGTGCAAGATTGCATGCATGTGATGAGCATTTGTGCTGGTGATGGAGTTTGTGGGCGATGATGGCGTGGCTGCGCCGCGGCTCAAGGTAGGCTGCGCGACACAGCATCCTGTGTGCCTGGCATGTGGAGGCTGGGCTGCAGTTCACGTTCAGTCAATAACAAATTTGATCACAGAAGTTTGCTCTGTGCTGGCTGCTGCGTTGCAGGACGGCAACCTGCCTCTGTGCGGCTGCGCATCTTGCTTCTGCTTCAATGCTGGCGCTTGTCCTATGAGGTCTCACAGAATATATATGATGCCTGCTGCCCTTTAGGACCCCAACCTGCCGCTGGCCAAGACTTGCGCCGCATACCAGCAGATGCTGTGCATCGTGCTTCTGTGCTAATGCTTGTGCTCATTATGTAATGTCTTACATAATATTGTGTACTGCCTGCTGCCTTGCAGGACGCCAACCTGCCGCTGGCTAAGATGTGTGCCGTGTACCAGCACATGCTGCGCAGCGTGTCTCTTCATTGAGACAATGGTCAAACATGTTCGCCTATGTACTGCCTGCTGCCTGCAGGACGCCAACCTGCCGCTGGTCAAGATGTGCGCTGCGTACCAGCAGATGCTGCGCACCGTGTTACTTCACCCAGAGTTTTGCTATGTGCGATTTGCTGCCCTGCAGGACGCCAACCTGCCGCTGGCAAAGATGTGTGCCGCATACCAGCAGATGCTGCGCATCGTGCGGCAGCTGTACCAGACGTGCCGTCTAGTGCACGCAGACCTCAGCGAGTACAATATCTTGGTGCACAAGGTGCGACGGCCTGCGGTTGTGTGTTCTAGCTGTATGTCTGGGTGCTGTTTTGTAATCAAGCAATGAAATAATGTGGTGCACATGCGCATGGTGGTTCTGTATGCGCGCTTGTACTACAGTTTGCTTGCTTGCACATGGTGGTCGGTAAGCGTCGCCCCTGTTAATCCCTCCTGCCCTGAGCTACCACAGCGGCAGGAGTTTCAGATGGGGCGCACAGCACACGCCAGGGGGAGATTCGCTGACAGCACTAGGGCTGCGTGCAGCCCGATGGGTGTTTTCTGATAGTAGCTCCCCCACAGCTCTGTCAGTGATGTGGGCCAGGCGGTTGACCTTGACCACCCTGAAGCGCTGCGCTGCAGCAACATGAACTAGCAGGCTTCCCATGCTGTGTTTCCCGCCCTTTTTGCTGGCAGGACCAGCTGCTGATCATCGACGTAAGCCACGCAGTAGACATGGGCCAGCTCAAGGCGCTGCTTTTGCTGCAAGCATCAGTCACACTTGCTTTGGTTCACCTTCACTGCTCTTTTGTTGCTTGCAGGACCAGCTGGTGATCATAGATGTGAGCCAAGCAGCTGACTTGGACCACGCCAAGGCGCTGGACTGTTGGCGACTATCACAACAGCTGTCGTTCTCAACCTTCATCGCTGTTGTCCCATGCTTGCAGGACCAGCTGGTGATCATCGACGTGAGCCACGCAGTAGACCTGGTTTACCCCAAGGCGCTGGACTTGCTGCAGGCATCAGTCACACTTGCTGTGGTTCACGTTCACTGCTCTTGTCTTCCTTGCAGGACCAGCTGGTAATAATCGACGTGAGCCAAGCAGTAGAACTGGACCACCCCAAGGCGCTGGACTGCCTGCTAGCATCAATGTTCACTGCTGCTTTTGATGCTTGCAGGACCAGCTGGTGATCATCGACGTGAGCCAAGCAGTAGACCTGGACCACCCCAAGGTGCTGAACAATCTGCAAGTATCAACAACAGCTTTCGTTCTCAACCTCCATTGTTGCTTCCTCGTGCTTGCAGGACCAGCTGGTGATCATCGACGTGAGCAAAGCAGTAGACCTGGACCACCCTAAGGCGCTGGATTCGCTGCAGGCATCAGTCACACTTGCTTTGGTTCACCTTCACTGCTCTTTTTTGCTTGCAGGACCAGCTGGTGATCATTGATGTGAGCCAAGCAGTAGACCTGGACCATCCCAAGGCTCTGGACTTCCTGCGGGAGGACTGCGCTCACGTGAATGATTTCTTCCGGCGCGGCGGCGTGGCTGTGTTGACCAACCGCGAGCTGTTTGACTTTGCGGTTGACCCCAACATCAACGACAGCAACGAGGCAGCAGTGCTGGAGGAGCTGCAGCAGCGCGCGGCGAGGTGAGGCAGCACCTCTATATAGTTTGATGTTATGCTGTCTTGTTTGACTTTGCGGTTGACCCCAACATCAACGACAGCAACGAGGCAGCGGTGCTGGAGGAGCTGCAGCAGCGCGCGGCGAGGTGAGGGAGCACAACCCATATTATATGTTTGCTTGTTTGACTTTGCGTTTGACCCCAATATAAATACCTACAACAAAGCAGCAGTGCTGGAGGAGCTGGTGCGCAGTGCAAAGCTGCAGGAAGCAGGCGGACTATTTCAAGCAGGTACAAACATCCAGCATCTCCTGCAAGGCTTTGGTCGTTTTACAAGCAACATTCCTTTCAGAAAATGTGGTATCAACTTGCTTCCTGCTACTGCAGCCGGCCCTTGGAGCGCGGTGCAGAGGCGCAGGTGGCAGACACAGTCTTCTAAAAACAAAACACATCTCCTGCTGCGGCTTTGGTCTTTGCAACATGCAACACTGCTCTTACATCTGAACACTCCGGTTACATCTAAATTTGCTTTCTGCTTTTAAATTTGCTATCTGCTGCTGCAGCCGGCCCCTGGAGCGCAGCGCAGAGGCGCAAGTAGCAGATGCAGTCTTCCAGCAGGCCTTCATTCCGCGCAAGCTGGATGAGGTTAGCCACTATGAGAGAGACAGAGACAGGCTTGCAGCAGGCGCCAGCAGCGAAGGCATATACTACCAAACAGTGACAGGCATGGCAGCAGACCTGTCCGGGCCCGGGCAGGCCCCCGTGCAGCTAGCACAGCAGCAGGATGAGGCGGCAGGGGACGCGGCAGCAGCTGTTGCAGGACAGAGCAGCAGAGGTGCTGCAGCAGGTGGTGATGCAAGCAGCAGCAGTGAGTTAAAGCCAGGGAAGCGTGCGGCAACTGCTGCTGCTGCTGCCGCTGCTGCTGCAAAGCTGAAGCCAAAGGCAGGCAAGGGTCCCAGCTTCCTGGCATTCCTGCCAAAAGCAGAAGACCAGGTGCCAGCAGCAGCAGCAGCAGCAGCAGCAGCAGCGGGCGGCAGCGGCAGCAGCTTGCCTGCTTGCAGTAGCAGCAGCAGCAGCAGAACCACAGGCAAGGTCACATCTGCCGCTGCAGCTGATGCTGCTGTCTCTGATGCAGCCGCTGGCAGTGAAGGAGTTAGTGCTGCCGGCTGCAGCGGCAGCCGGCCAAGCGGCAGCAGTGCTCCCGACAAGGGTGATGGCGGCAGCAGCAGCAGTAGCAGCAGCAGTGGGAGTGATAGTGAGGATGATGACAGCAGCGGCAGCGGCAGCGAAGATGAGGGGTCGGATGCTGAAGGCAAGTCAGCAGCAGGTGGGCCTGCAGACAAAGAAGCAGAGAAGGCAGCACGCAAGGAGCACAAAAAAGCAGTAAAGGAGGCAAACCGCGAGAAGCGGAAAACCAAGACGCCAAAGCATGTGAAGAAGCAGCACAAGGCAAAGGCAAAGAAGAAGAAGTGAGGCGCGCTTCGCGCGATGCTGTGTTGTGTTTCTGTTGTTGATGCTGCTGTTGATGTTGCTGCTGCTGCTGCCTCTGCACTTGGCGTGGCTAGCTGCAACTGCCTTGGGCACCTCCTGTGTGCCTGGGTACTCTGAAAGTGTGCTGGAGTCGTAGCCGCTGCCGTGCAGCACATGTGGATGGTATGAATGTGCACATGTGCAGTGCACGGCTGTCATGTTGATGCAGTACATGTGTTCTCACTGATAGATCGTGGCCTGTGTCGTGGTCCGTTAGCACCACTGCGCACACGCAGCGATAGGGTCAGCGCACAGGTGCATGCAACTCTGTATACTGCATGTACAGTCGCGCTGCATGGTATGCGGCAGGTTGGCTTCGTTGGGCCTCTGATGTCACGCATGCCGTGATTGATGACAGGCTGTGTTCCCATACTGTAACGCGTGCGTTGAAATGCGGTGTGATGAGGACACTCGTGACTGACATCCAAATCCTTCAAAGCCACAGCCCTGCACACGCAGCGCAATTATGTACTGACAAGCCGACCAGTTTCAGCTTTGCCACCATCAAAGGACACTGCACTGCAGGAGAACACCTAACAGTGTGCTGTGTATGGCCAGCCAGTAGGGTTTCGCTCCCCCTGGTGACACAATAAACAGTGTGCCAAGCTGCACACTGATGCTGTAGGCAACAACAGCCAGAAGCTGTGCCAGACCAGGTCAGGGCTTGACCCGGAGGCACCCGGAGCCCCTGGGCATGCATTGTGTTTGCAAGTACAACGAACCCCTTGACACGACGAGAGACACGACCAGAGAGGTGCTGCAGACCCTCTAATAAAACCTTTATTATAACCGGATTTTTGGCCACCGCGCTCTGCATGCAAATATGCCAACAGTATGGCAGCACCTGCAGCCGCCAGCAGCAGCTGCAATCACATTGAGCTGCAGCCAGAACGTGCTGTCAAAAGGTTCCGTCAGTATGTGGCCACTGCCATGGCAGCTCTGTGCAATCGTTTGGTTGCACTGCCATGCCCCAAAGATGCCACGCCAGATTGCAGATTGAACTTCAAAAACACCCATTTCAAAAAATAGTACAAGTCCGTTCATCGGTCCCTTGTTGTGCATCAAGGTGCCAACCGGGACTGCCAAATTCCCATCAAATCATGCAATGCACGTGCGTGCAAGGCGTAAGGACGCCGTTGCCGCAGTTCGGCAAATGCAGCCCACCATGCCAGCTTGGCACAATGCAGCCCACCATGCCAGCTTGGCAAAATGCAGCCCACCATGCCAGCTTGGCACATCCTGCCCACCATGCCAGCTTGGCACCTCCAGCCCACCATGCCAGCTTTGCACATTCTAGCCCACCATGCCAGCTTGGCACATTCCAGTCCACCATGCCAGCTTGGAAAATGCAGCCCACCATGCCAGCTTGGCACATGCAGGCTAGTTTGTACTGCTTCAAGCTGCCACATCACAGCCATATCTGCCTTTCCCACAACCACAATCATTGGGCTAGCAGCACAGTGAGAGAGCTGCAGCACAGTGGAGGCGTTTGCATCTGCACACCAGTTGTTCCTACACACATCAGCCAACCTGTCAACCAGGGGGTAACAACAACATATTCACAGTGCATTCTGCTCGCCAACCTATTCATGCATGTAATGCACACATGCATCTGCAATCAAAACATTGCAGCGTGTAGCAAGCACACACAGGATGCGCTGCAACCATCGCCACAAGCACTGCAATTTTGCCACACAGCTCACTCACCGCCAGTGCAAAGCAACTCCGCAGCAATGCAACTGCATTCACCGCCACCTGCTGGTGCAACCGCCAAACAATTCGCAACCCATCAGAACTGCCTCGCACCCACACTATGTCCGCAGTCTCTCAATGCAGCAACAGCCTGCCGTCACCATTGCGCACGCGATGCTGCACTACAAGGTGCACACGCAGTGCTGCATTGCTGCATTGCTGCAGCCGCTCATCCAAGGTGCTGTCAGTGCTGTAGCTACATCCACTTTATGGCCATTCACATCATGCCGACTCACAGCATGCCCCCAGTGCTGCACTGCCGTGGCCACCCCCTGCAGAGCTCAGTCAGTGCCGCCCCGCAGCAGCCACCCACCCCAAGTTGCATGCCCAGTAAGATCATGGCCATCCAGATCATGCCGACTCACATCATGCCTGCAGTGCTCATTGCAGGTGCCTACACAAGGTGTGCAGCCACCCCATCCAAGGTACTGCAAAATGCAGCTGCCACCCACTGCCAGCTGAAGACCCCGCCTTCCACAAGTTCAGACATCTCCCGCAGCAGCCACCCACCCCATGTTGCGTGAGCAGTGCTGCATTGCTGCAGCCGCCTATGCGACATGTTTGCGGTGCCACCCTCTCCAGGTTATGCAAAGTGCAGCAGCCACTCACTGCCAGCTGACAACACGCCCTCCCTCCCTGAATTCAGACATCTTCCCAGTGCCATGCATAATGAAATGCGTGTGCAATGCTGCAATGCTGCAGCCACCCTCCAAGGTGCTGTCACTGCAGCTGCCTCCCATCTGTGCCCTCAGCCAATGATGACAAGAATCAGCCAATGATAACAAGAGTTTGGACGCGATGCATCATGGACTGCAGGCGACATCTGGCAGCAGGGCCACTGCCGCGCCACAGGCAAACCACGCCACCACAAGCGCCGTGTATGCCACCATGCACCTTGCCAGGTTAGATGTTGCCAGCAGCGGCACTTTGCTGCTGCTGCTGCTGTCGGTTGGGCTCTGGCTGCTGTGGCTGCTTTCGCTGCTGCTGCTGCTGCTTGCCGCATGCAGGCTGCGCGGCCTCTGCTGCCCTTGCAGCCAATTCAATTTGAGTGTCAGCTCTACTGTGTATCCCACAAGGCATGGCAGCACCAGCAGCACCACTATGTATGTGTAACCCACCACAAGCAGCAGTCCCCGCACATCTTCGCAGCTGTCTTCAATTCTACCTTCCTGCTGCAGCAGCGGCTCAGCTGGTGCGCACAGCAGCACCACTGCAAGCTTCATGCACAGCCGCAGCATCTTACACATGGTGCTGGCTGCCGCAAGGATCGCATGATGCTGCTGCTGCGCTGCCAGCGCGCAAGCTGTAGCGCGCACGACGCGGCTGGAAAATGCAACTGTGTACAGCTGTAGCGGCAGCAGGATGTAAAAGGGTAGCAGGAAATTTACTGCATGACTGACCCAGATCAAGCAGGGTGTAGCAATGAACCGCAGCAGCTCCATGTGCACACTGTGTGGGGCGCCTGCATGGCTCAGGTTCAAAACCGACGCAAACTGCTGCATGACAGACGCCTGGGACATGTTGCTGACCTGGCAGCAGCAGCAGCAGCAGCAGCGGCGGCAGCAGCAGCAGCAGTGGCGGCAGTAGCGGCATTGGAGCTGTGGTCTTGCGGGTTGCATGGCGTGTGCGCATGCACCAGCTGCGCTGACGGTTGCAGTAGTGTATGGCTGACATGGCAAGGTTGCTGATGCATGACTAGCAGCAGCCCTGCCAGCAAGCAGCAGCTGTGCGGTCACCTTTCGAACATGTACTTTGGGTAGACACAGGCGGTGGCAGTACATCATTGCGTGGGCGCACTATTAGGGTTATCATGCAGTTGCTGGTGTCATCACCGTGCCACAGCGGCCGAACGCGTACAAGTTTCAGATTGCCAACCACGTGCATGCAGCAGCTGCTGAGGCGCAAACGCACAAACCCCATGCAGTATCTAAAACCGCAGCTGCTGCTGGGGCCCCTCGGTATGCAACTCACCGCCCACGTAACTGTCACTGCCTTGACCAGCCTGTTTGCAAGGTTGACAGCAAAGCGGTGCCGCTGGTGCTGCGCAGGCGCCAGCAGCAGCACTGCAAGCTGTATGATGCCTGCTGTGAAGTACAGCAGGGTTGGCAGGTGGTGCCAGGTCCATTCAGAGATGCCAACAATGCCAAAGCGCCTCATCAGCATCACATTGATCAGCACAGAGCTGCAGAGTCCAAGGAAGTCCAAGTTTTTCAGCAGCCTGCGTGTGTAGAACAGGGGCAGCAGTAAGTAAGCTCAGTTGCTGCTTGACTGCTGACTTGGCAGCAGCACTGCTGCCTCGCAGGCGCACAGACGTTCGTGTCAGGTCAGCATGTTGGGTGCCTGGATGCTGCGACAAGTTCTGCATGATGCTTGGGTGGTGATGACTGTAAGAGCCAGCGCGGTGGCTTTGGCACTGTTGTTGCCCTAGAGCCAAAGCGTTTGCTGGCACACTACACCCAGCAGCAGTGCACTGCAGCATGTGCTGCTGCGGCACCTACCTGAGCGACGACCAGAACTCTTGCTCTTGAGCGCCAGAAGACAGCCGTAAATGCCATGCTATGTGCAGATCATCGTCCTGACCCATGGCACCTGTGTCGAGTGCCGTGGTGCGTGGTCACTTGTTCGGCTTCAAAGCAGCACACATGACCTGCTACGGGGGCGTTGTCACACCAAATGGTTTAAACGATAACAATGCTTGAAGCATTACTCTTTATGTACATCAAGGAAGAAAGGTTGCTGCTCGCTGACGGATGGTAAGACAGCCGGTGAGCCCTGCCAAGTCACGTTACATTGCTGCTGAAACGTTATGAATGCTTTGTTTATCTTAGACTGCGGGATGGAGTTGACGTGAGCTTAGCACCTTATTACACAAGAACTTCCTGCGGATCCACATGAACCTCAGCAGCGAGGCCGTGCGCCTGTGGCCAGCAACGTGCACATGCACAATCACATTATGCTCAGAGTACTATAGAGCTTCAACTGAGCTCGTTTTGGTGCAGAACAGGGTCTTGTAATGTGAGGTGGTCATCATCAGCAACACGACGTCGTTTTAGGGAAGTTCCCACGATGACCTTGAGACTGCAAGGCAGGCATACGCAGTCCAGCCTAAAACCTTATTATAGGCGTTGCATGCTTCGGAGAAGACAAGTGGCTCCAGAGGCGACGCTGCCACCTGGTAAGGTGATATGGCTGGCGAAACTGCCAGCCTGGCAAATTCCGGGATACCATTGCACTGTCAACATTGATGTGATCTGCTGGTGCTGGTGCTCAGCAGCAATTATTGCGGCTGCTTCTGCCCAGCCCTGCCAGCTGCACTGACGTTGCAGTGCTCCATGCCATTGCCACTCGGTCACCAAGTGCTAGTACTACTGCTGAGCAGTGCTACTGCTGCTGCTGTCGGTTGCTGGGATCCATGTCACAAAGGCAACACCAATGCTCTGACAGATCAGCTGCAATGCAGCAGCAACATTGCTCCCCACATCATTGAGGAGGTGCCGTGCCCCTGATCAATGTCACAGCATGCTGTCTGCATCAATGCCACACGCATACGATGCGGAGTCCGCACCAGGTGGCCGGCTCTCAACGTTCAACAGCGAACTCACTTCCCTGCGCAGCGATGGCCTTGCAAGCACAACACCAGCCCATGCACAGCTGTGTCAGTCATCCAGCCTCAGCAAAGCATCCATCACGATTTGTGTGTTACACAACGGGAACACAGCCCATTCATCATTCTCTGTCGCCTCCACCTTACGATTTGTGTGTTACGCGACGGGAACACAGCCCGTTTTCGAGCCAATGACAGGCTCATTGGGCAACCACTACAATCACCCACCTCAGCCCGCCTGCTGATGCAGCCAAGCCAGCACATGCGCGTGCGGCCGCTTGCGCGCTGCAGCCTCACACTCCTGCAAGTCCAGCGGACACCCCTGCCCTACCAGCCACTGCAGCACTTCCAGATGACCTTCCTGTGCAGCGCCTGCTGCAGCCCAGTGGTCAACAGGGCAGGGTGGCTGCTGCTGCCGCAGCCATATAAGTGCTGCCGGCTGGCCCCTGTATGCTGAGCATGCGCTGGCATCCATTGTCGCCGTCCCCTCAGCCCGCCTGCTGCTGCAGCCAAGCCAGCACATGCGCGTGCTGCCGCTTGCGCGTTGCAGCCTCACACTCCTGCAAGTCCAGCGGACACCCCTGGCCTACCAGCCACTGCAGCACTTCCAAATGACCTTCCTGTGCAGCGCCTGCTGCAGCCCAGTGGTCAACAGGGCAGGGCGGCTGCTGCTGCTGCAGCCATGCCAGTGCTGCCAGCTGGCCTCTGTATGCTGCTGCTGAGCATGCGCTGGCATCCATTGGGCATGGAGGGTGCTGCGCGCGCAGCCACTGCAGCACCTGGGGGCAGCAGCAGCAGCAGCAGCAGCAGCAGCAGCAGCAGCAGCAGCAGCAGCAGCAGCGGCAGGCAGGACCTGCTTGCTGAGAGTGCGGGCAGCCAGTGGATGATCACATGCAGCCAAACCTGGATGCTCTATGAACACCGTCACGTTACAGTGTGCTGTGTCGACAGTCATGCCACATCGATTTGAAACGATTGAATCGCAGCGGGATGCGCTTCTCTTGCTGGCTGCGCTGTTGTGAAGCCAACAGGTGCAGAGAACCAGACACTTCAAAACAGCAAATAGTGCAGCGCAACAGCAATCCAGCGGTGCTGATCACCTTTATGTTGCCTGCCTTTGCTGCCACCATGGCACTCATAGCATCGATGGGGCATGGCGGCTGCTGGCTGAGCAGCCACGCCAGCACTGCAATGTGCCCGCCAGCAGCAGCTGCGTTTCAAGGAAGCACAGGATTGATGTTGATTAACATCAGTCACAACAGATGTTGAGGGTAGTCGTGATTTCACACTGCTGTTGCGTTGCTGCCAACAGTGGCGATTGGTGGACAGATTGTTAGCCTGCCACGGCAGTTGGCAAGCAGTACCGCTGTCAATGTATAACTTGTGCTTTGCATCAGCACCTAGCCCGTTGTTGTTGGTGCCTTGTGTCACTGGTTTGTCGCTCCTGCAATGCATGCTCACCTGCTCGTGTTGTCCACGTATCCCATGGAACTGTCTGTTCTCTCAGCCACTGCAGGACATGCACGTGGCCGTTGGCAGCTGCTGCCCGGCTGGCCCAAGCGTCGATCTTTAATGGGGGCTGCTGCGCATGTGCCCAGCGCAGCACTGCTAGCTGCCCTGCAGCAGCTGCTGCCTGCATATTCCCAGGCCACACATACGGCGACAAAAGTACAGCAGCAGTTCAGCAACAGATAAAGTGACCAGCACATCAGTAAAATGTCAATCCAGGGCAGCTATGCAGGCAAATTTCGGCACCTGTTGGCGGTTGGGTTTGCCAAACATCTGCGTGGGCAAGTCTGCTGTTTCATGCAGAAATCGACTGGCAAGGCACAGAGCATCATCACCATCTTCAGGCAGAGCCCCACCTTGGCTGTCCAGTTGTCCCACATCAGCTGCCCTTGCTGCTGCAGCAGCTGCAGCACGTCTAGTGCACCTGCCCTGGCTGCTGCTCGAGTGGTCCACACGTCACACCCGCATGCATATTTACTATCAACCAGCATGAACTGCAGCACAGCCATGTTGCCTGCTGCAGCTGCCGCAGTTGCGGCGCTGGAGTTCCAGCTGCAAGGTGGCTTGAGGCTTCTTAGAAGGCGCAGCATCTCCAGTTGGCCAGCTTTGGCAGCTGCACTGCAGATACTGGAGCTGTCTGCTGAGCACCCTTGGCTGACCAGCCACTGCACACCCAGCAGGTCACCTGCTGCTGCTCGGTTGGCTAATAACTGCATATCTTGCTGCTGCTGCTGTTGCTGCTGCTGTTGCTGCTGCTGCTGGCTGTGGGTTGTTGTGTCTCCTGAACCTGCTGTTGCTATTGGTGTGCATGCCAGGCGCTGCTCAGCCTGCTGGCGATGTGCTGTATGCATCTGCTGCAGCACCCATAGCGGCAGCTCCTTGCAGGAGGCCTTGATGATATTGCAACACTTGAAAGTACCGTATGCAGCCCTGCACACTTGTTTTGCGGAGTAGGCTCGTGCACATGGTGGCAGCAGGCCCAGTATCTGCAAAACCACTGCTGATGGTAGTGCAGGTGGGCATGGAGCTGCTTGCGAGCTTTGTATACTACCTTGATTACCCAACAGATTCATTTAGTCGGTCAACGACGCTTGGTGTGACACAAGAAGCTGGCTATGCTCAAGTTGTACTCGGGGACTGGAACAACTGCGACTTCAAGGGCCGATAACCAGCTTACACTGTAGTACAATATTGTGAATACTGATCCTAAAGCAGAGAGCGACTGATGTTGCTGTATGTGTTCAGCCTGGGATCGAAATTTGAACCATTTCGTGCGTGACAGTCCAGGCCTGTGGTTCCAAGTTGACCCACGTCACAACTGATAACAGGGCCCCTGTGTTTCCAAAGCCCGATCAACATCACAAGGGTGATTCCTGGTAGATTGACGTAGACAACCTCAAATGGCCGGCCAGCTGCAGACCTTGATTCAGTGCTTGGCAGCAGCGCCACGGCGCTTGGCCAAGCTGTGCATCCTGGCCAGCAGCATCACGTGATGCGTGCACGTGCTGCGCGCTCAATGAACATGCAAAGCAAGACATAAGAAAAGTCTCCCACACGAAGCTCTTACAGTAGGCTGTACACTGCTTACAGCCGGTGTCAATGCCACGCTCAACAACATATGCGATGCATGCCGTACTACATTCTGCCGCAAAGTGATAACTCACACCACAGGCAGATCACCCGGCATCTTTCACAGGCTTAATTGTTGTGCGGCCCTGCTGGGAAATGATGTAACAGGTAACACACTACCACAAAAAACCACAGCACAACCGACTGAAAGGGTGCGCAGTAACGGTAAAAAGAAGGGTGCGCAGTGGACATGCAGCCGCATGCTGCCATACACCATTCAAAGCACCAAGCACAAGGTGCGCAGCTGTGCATGACCAGCGTCCTTCGGGATCCTGGCTTTGTCTAGGATTCGTCATTTTATATGGCTCTGACAGTGAGCGCCACCAACCTACCCTACCGGCCGCAATAGACTCACATCCTGTACCTACACCAGTACGCAGCAGCTAAGACTGCCTCGACAGCCATGCGTCATACTCCTTGCGTGCCTGGCTGCTGCTGAGTGTGTCGTAAGCAGCATTGAGCCGGCTGCCTGCCAGGTCAGCTCCGGGTGTGCTGACCTTATCAGGGTGCACTGCCAGTGCCCGTGCCTTGCGCGCTGCTTTCACTGTCTTAGGGTTGACATCGCTCCATGCTACGCCTAGCACTTCATAGAAGTCCATTGCTTCCAGCACCTGTGGGGCAGACACGTGTGCACTTTGTGAGGATGGGAGCAGGCTGACCATCCAGCGACAAGCACGTGGCACACAAACGTTGGGCAACCGTGACACGCGCCGGAGCAGAGGCTTCCTGTATGTGTTGCCCTGGCACCTGCTCCGGCATGCGCACACGTAGTGAAGCGATTCAAGTGCTCCTTCTGTGCAAACAGGTGCTTGCTCATGCTGCTGTGCAGCTCGTGCCTTCAGCAGGGGCAAGACCGCTTGGCTGGTACGGGTACCAACCCTGGTGGGAAGGCGGCAAAGGGAACTCAGATAATTCCATGATGATGGCCACAAAGTGTGTCAACTGCACCCCCTATTTCTTTTACTGGCGCCTGTGTACTGCTCAATTGCTGCAGCCAGTCGCTTGCCGCTGTGTCCATGCTGCGGCTGTGGTGCTCAACTGCTGCAGCCAATCGCTTGCCGCTTTTGCCACGGTGTGGCCACCAAGCAAACACAGCCGCATCCACCTCACCTCTTTGACTGCGCCGCTGCAGCCCTCAGGCACTTCCTGCGGCCCAAAGCCCATCAAGCCGCCCCACTTCCTGTCAGCTTGCTCCTGCTGCGGCGCCTGCTGCTGCTGCCGAGCCTGCTGCTCTTGCGCAGCCTGCTCTGGGTGTGCTGCCTGCCACGCCCTCAGCCGCCGATAGTGCAGGAAGGTTTGATGTGCCTGCAGCATAAAAGGCGCAGTAGCGTCGGTGGCAGCAGCATCAGCAGCAGTGCAGGTGATGAGGTGGTAGCAGCAGCAGTAGCAGGTGCGATGGCGGGCAGCTGTCTGCAAACTGGCTATTGCTGCTGACGCCCTAGCAGTCCGTGGCATGGTGTTACACCCATCTGTAATGTATGTCTCCATCGTCGTTTTTCTACAATACAATAGCGGTTGCCTGGTCAAGCTGCGTATGCTGGAGGGCCATATGTCACAGGCGACTCCTGTGCTGCAGCAGCTGGGTGTGCATGCTCACTTGGTACTGCCGCCGAAGCGTCTCCTCCTGCAGCTTCTGCTTGCCTCTGCTTGTGTAGTGGCTGAATGTCATCAGAGCCAGCATGTACAAAACCATACCACCTATAACTGCAGGATAGGGGTGGGCTTCCAACCAGTGGTATGCGCTGAGCACAGCAGCTGTCAGGCCATTCCATGCTGTACTGTGCAGTGACCCGCTAAATAGCGCAGCTCTCAACTGCTCGACCGAGCTGGTGTTTCTGAAGAAGGATCCCGCAACGACTGCAAGAGCCAGCACATACAGAGATGCAGTCAACTTCTGCATGGCTGCTTGCAGGCAGCAGCTGCTGCTCTGCTACCTCTGCTGCACCCTGCTGCACCAACTTGCTGAGCTTAATGAAAAGCTGGCTTGAACGCGACTTGCAGCATGCCTAAAGATGGCACGTTTTGATTGAGGCCTGATGTGCGCTCTCGCACGTCTCGTCCTGTCACATGCCGTGTCATGGCAGGTGTCATCTCAGTTTGAAGTGCGTGTCACATACGTTTTGTGGACATCGCATGCTGCAAATCAGCGTACGCGGATCCATTCATGTGCTTATAGTTTTTCTCATCCTTTTGGCACTACGTCAGGTCCCTGCACAGCGCAATCGCTGCTGCTAGCCAGGCTGAGCCTTTGCACACCATATTGAACAACGCAGCAGGAGATCAAACACGTGTTGGAGTTAGGCGAAGTAATGGAGACGCTGATCAACGAGCGCCAATGAACAGCCTTGCTCAGCATGGCAGCAATGAACTGGAGGCGTGCGGCTGGTGCTGCAGCAGTGCTATGCATCGCCATGCTATGCCTGGCAGTCAAGGCAGAAGCAGCCACAGCGTTCTGTACTGCCAACCCTACGCATGCAGTATGCAGCTCTGGCGACGTGGATGGTAAGAACATGAAGAGGATCATGGGCAGGGGCGCCAGCTTTCGCCAGCAACGACACACGCGACCGCGACCGTCGCGTGTGTCGTTGCTGGCGTGTGTGACACAGCTCTGCAACATGCAGTTCTCCGGCCTACATCAAACCAACACTATGTGCAGCCGGTTGGATGCCAGCACCGAGGCACACGCCTTCTTCGTGGCAGAGCAAGCCTCTCATGCATGGTACATATACACTTATGCGCACTAGCTTGTACTGCTGTTGCCGTTGCACCGCTGCGTCAACTCTGCATCATTTTTCCTGCAGCCCTGATGGCGCTGAAGGCTGCAGTAGTGGGTGGGGTCTTTGACCTGCTGAACCAAGTGCAGTCCTTCAATTCAAGCTTGGATCCATGCCACCAGGACGATCAATCCTGCAGCAGTTGCCTTGTGGATGCAGCTGGATGTGGCCAGCTCAGGCCAGAGGCCTCGCCTGGCGAGCCTGGGGCCTACTTCTGCAACTTCTTTGGCATTGCATGCACAAATGGCAGGTGAGTGCTTCCGCACTGCATGCAACTACAGCAGTACAACAAACATGCACACATACATTGAAAGCTGGTGGCGCAGCGCATGCACTACTGCTGCCTGGTTGCTTGGTTTGCCGTCAACTGTCTTTGTAGCAGCAGCTGTGGTTTTAAACTTGTTTGTTGATGCTGCAGGATCACTACCATTGACTGGAGCAACACAGGCCTTGAGCTGCAGCAGCTTCCAGCCGTCCTTTCAAATATGTCGCAGCTGACCAACCTATCCACAGTGGGCACGGTCCTGCTTGCAGGACCACTGCCTAGCAGCATAGGCAGCATCAGTCAGCTGCAGGTTTTGAGGCTTTCAGGGGGTCCAGACAACCTGGGAACGCTGCCGCCTGAATGGGGACAGCTGCAGGCACTAGCTGAACTATCTCTGTATGATATGGAGCTCAGCGGCGCCCTTCCTGCAGCATATTCAAACATGACTGCACTTGCCCAGCTTGTACTGTACAATGTATCTTTCTCAGGAGGGCAAGCGCAGCTGCCAGATGATTGGTCACAGCTGCAAGTAACAGAATTTTACTCAAGCAACGTGAGCGGCTTGTCAGGCGGCATACCCAGCAGCTGGAGAAGCAGCGGCATGCAGCAGCTGTCAACTCTGTCTGTACAATCTGTCTCGACTTTGAATGCCACACTCGAGGATTGGTGGGCATTCATCAGCAGGCCAGGGGCACCGCCTCAGCAGATCGTGCTGCTGACTGATAACGGCATGCAAGGCACCATGCCAGCTGGCATTACTGATGCCAACAGGTGAGCACCGCGCTGCAGTCTTACATGGCACATGCTGCACAAACAACCACTGTCAGCCGCTCCTCCTGCATGCTACGACAGTTGCTGGCTGCAAGCAACGTTGTCTCATGGCAGCTTGCATATGTCGCAGTGCATAATTGGCATTTCGACGCTATGCATGTGAGCAAAGCGCAAAGCGTAAGCGCCACAGCCGCTGTGCCCAGCTTCCTGTGCACGCCGGTGTCTTTCAGCAGCAGCAGCAGCAGCAGCAGCAGCAGCACAATAATCTTGCTGTGTGCTTGCTGGTGTGCAGGATTCGGCTCCTGAGCCTCAGGAACAACAACATCACTGGCAGCATCCCTAGCACGTGGGCTGCACCCACAGACCCCAATTACACCATTGATCTGGACCTAGGAAACAACCGGCTGAATGGCACACTACCCAGCTCATGGGGAACAGGGTTGCCAGTAGGATCCTATCTGTACTTGGATGACAACATGTTAACAGGTACGTTTTCAGTGCAGGATAGTGCCTGCTCCTTGGGCTGTGCCTGCTAGAAGGTCACCTGCCAAAGTCTCCTGCACCATGTATGACACGCAAATGAGGCTGAGCAACAGTAAGCACCACCGTTCAACAACCCACGTGCCTGTGATTTGTATGCATACCATTTGCCTATCATGGTTGTTTCTGCTGCCTTTACAGGAACGCTGCCAAGCAACTGGGGCGGCATTGCACCAGGCACAGGCATTGACCTTGTGCTGAAGAATAACATGCTACAAGGTGAGCTGCGGTGCTTGAAGCAAATGTGATTGTGACTTTCATTATGCTAGCATGAGGAAGTGTGCACAGTCATGCATGGTATGCGTGCAGCCTTGATCTGTACTTGCAATGGTAACATGCACGGAGCAGCACCAGCGCGCCAGCACTCTTTCCAAACATTAAACTCCTGTGTTGACGCGAATCTTGTATGCCTGTTACTGGCTGCAGGCACAATACCCAGTGACTGGGACGCCTTTGCCTGGTTTGGCATCGATCTTGAAAACAACACATGCCTGTGTGGAGCTTTGCCTGCCTGGTGGGGCAGCATTGCAGGCAACACCTTGCCTTCCATCAACGGTAGGATGTGCAACAATCCTCCTGAATGCTTGGTTTTGGTCATACCATCTGTGCTGGTTCCATCTGTTGCTGCTTAGCACAGGTCTGGCTTGGCAGACCAGACATACGCACAGCATACGCACCTGAATCCTGCATATGATGCTCTTCCTGCAACAGGTACACGCCTGCTGAGCGACTGCAGTGGCCCATTCCTTGCTGGCAGCCTGAGCCTGCTCCCATCCAGTGGTATTGCTGGTGAAGCTGCCAGCATACAGCTGACCAGCAACACCACGTTCGCCACAATGCAGTGCGTTAGTAACAGTGGCTGGAATGTATCTCTGCAAGTCCCAAGCGGTCATGCAATAGCCTTGCAGGACATGCAGCCCTGGAAGATTGTTGGAGCCTTATACTACTGGACGCTGCAGATCCCTGGCAAGAACTTGACTGCTGTAAGTGGCCTTTGTTTGCTGCTGCTGCTGCTGCCTCTTGATGTAACAGCAATATGTTGGCGAAGTAGTTTTTGGCAGATGCGCAAGTAGATTGGCGTGCGGAAAAGACCCCAGATGCCTCAGCTGTGCCAGGCCAGCAGGCAGCATGTCGCATGATACAATGCACGTGCTCGTATGCTGCACGCACCAACAGATATCAACATCATAATGCTGAGGGGCTGCTGAGAAACAACAATATTTGTGGGTGCGGCTTGCAGGCTGGGACTTATCGGCTGAGTGTGGCGCCCCCAGATGTCGACACTGGCAGCTATACCCCTGTCTTGGGTTCGCCCCTCAACATCACAGTGCTGGCGGGCCCTGCAGATGCTGCACATTGCTCTGCTGCAGTGACAGCACCACCTTACCCTGTGGTCGGGTCTAATGTGTCTATAAATGTTACCCTGGCAGATGCCTATGGCAACCCCGTCCCTGGCTCAAGCACGGTGCAGCAGAATACAAGACTGGTAGTATACGGTGAGAGCAGTAGCATGCAATGTGTGTCATAGCCAAGGACTGCGGTATTGCATGCCCTGCGTCTGAGCGCATCAGCAGCTAAATATACGTCCACAGCGACCAAGCCATAGTCTGTTGTGCACCAGTTCCCTGGATTGTGTGACATACCATCAGCACCGCATCATCTGCTGCCTTTTGTGTGTGCGAACCTTGTCAATCTGCATCCCACAGACCTTGACACGCAAGCTGTTGAGGAGCTCTACCCAGCGCAGTGGACTGAGCTGTCTCCTGGCTCCTTCATGTATTCCTACAAGCTGAATAGCACTTCGCGCAAAAGCATCTACCTGGCTGTCAACACAACGGCTGTGGGGCGGCGAAACATCAGCAACATCCAAAGCACGCCGACTGCGTTTGGTGTGCTCAACGCGGAAGCCCCACTGCTTGCCGGCCAGCCGCTGAGCCTGCAGCTGAACAGCAGCGCTGCCAGCTTTGCTGACCTGTCAGGCAACAGCACCGGCTGGCGTGTTACTTTGACCAGGCCTGACAACAGTAGTGTTGACCTGGGCATGATGGCTGGCCTTGCTGTGTTGGAAGGCGCAGTCTACAAGTGGAATGTCACTGCACCTGGCAGCTACCTAACGCAGGTGGGTCGGTGCTGCATGCAGTGTGGGCAGTTGCCATTACATGTGTTCGCAATGATGATACACTGGCATTGACTCGAATTCATTGCAGTCGCACAGCTGCATTTTGCACGCACACAGTTTGCCAGCCACCAGGGTGCAAACTTCAGCAAGTGATATTTCATTGCTTGGTAGTTAAAATTCACTGGTCGCTCTGCATGCAGAGCCTGCTAGTGTGCCGGATTCGCTGCTGAACAAGCAATGCATCTTCAGTGCCTGCGCACCTCAGCTTGTTCAACTTGCTGAGACAGTGCTTGCATGCTGTCTTGTTGCTCCCGCAGGCTGGCCCGTATGTGTTCAGCGTGACACCTCCAGCTACCCTACCAGGCATACCTGTGCTGGGTAGCCCTCTGAATGTGACTATCAAAGCAGGCCTGGCAGACGCATCCCGCAGCACCATGACTTTCACAAAGCCACCTAGCCTAACGATTGGGTCAATCTTGACATTTCAGATGACACTGGCAGACACTTATGGCAACCCCATCACTGCACCAACAGCAGGGCAGTACAACAGCAGCAGGCTCGTGGTGTATGGTGAGCAGTGCCAACTGCGCCCCACGCAGGCTGTGGCTGTGTGAAGCATGAGGCAACATATGCGTTGTGCGCTCTGCTATAGCATGTGCTTTGTAATTGTGCTTCACGTCGTCATTGCATGCCTGCAACAAGCGCTGCCAACTTGCTGCTGTTGAAGGCCTTCAATTTCCCAGTGGCATGCTGCATCAGGTATCACTGTATTGCTTGCAATGCCATGCTGGCGTTAACATGCATCTTGCCATCAGTACTAGTGGGCAAATAACGTGCACAGCTTCTCCTGAACATTGCGAGACGGAGGGACCAGTACCACTGTCATTGACAGATGCCCACAACAAGGTTGTGCCGCTCTGCACGTTTCCTGTTGTTCTGTGCCACTGCAGGCAACGCCAACGCTTACCCCAGTTGGTTCTGCCTGACAACTCCAGGTGGCAGCACAGTACCCGTGAGGATCAACCCTGCTACAGGTCTTGTCGAGTGCATGTCAACCAATGCTGCCGACTGCTACTGGGCCAACTGTGCTGCAATCAGCAATCCGCCTGCCAACTTGGCGCCTGGGATTTGCTCTGCTGCCTCATCTATGGCAACCAACGGCTGGTGCGCGGCAGCACTGGCGCGGTGTAATGCCACAGGTAAGTGCTGCTGGCAGGCTGACGACACTGTGCTGTTTCCATGTCAGTAAACCTCCAGCATCTTAGACTCAGCAAGAGCACTACCATCACCGCCGTTCGCACGCCACCGCTGTTGCTGCTGCTGCTGCTGCTGCTGCTGCTGCCTGCATTTAACCTGAAGATACGCTTGAAGAGTTCTACCCTTACCAGTGGACGGAGCTGACCCCTGGGACCTTCACGTACAGCTACCAGGTTTTCTCCAACACACAGAAGCGCGTGCACCTAGCCATTGGCAACGTGTATAATGGCCAGCAGGTTGTTTCAGGGATTGGGCCTGCCCCCACCATGTTCGACCTGCTCAGCCCTCCAGCTATCTTGATGGCGGGCCAGCCGCTGAGCCTGCAGCTGAACAGCAGCGCTGCCAGCTTTGCCAGCTTAGCAGCCAGCAGCACAGGCTGGCGAGTGGGGCTGACTAGGCCTGACGGCAGCAGCGTCGACCTGGGCTTGATGGCTGACTGGGAGCTCTGGAAAAGCGCGGTGTACAAGTGGAACATGAGTGTGCCTGGAAGCTTCTTCCAACAGGTGCGACAACACGCTTCAGTCGTTGTGCTGCTGCTTGCACAACACAATTATGTGCTGCGAGTCCTTATGTAGGCGCTGTGGTGCATGGCGGGTGCTGCACGCTGTGCTGAGCGCTGCTCCATGCTTTGCTGCAAGCTCATGCTGGCTGGTGTGCTGCAGGACAATGTTCTCTCAGGAGCAATGGTCAGCCGCACAGCCTGATTGCGCTGTCAGATGAAGCTGCCTTCTGCTCATGAGCTCTTAACAGTTGTGCTGCTTCGTCCTCATGCCCTTGCAGGTTGGCCAGTATGTTTTCAGCGTGGCGCCTCCCAACAGCCTGCCAGGCACACCTGTGCTCGGTAGCCCCCTGGCTGTGTCTATAAAAGCAGGCCTTGCAGACCCTACTCGCAGCGCTGTGTATGTGGCAACACCACCCAGCCCTACGGTTGGCTCAGCTGTCACTGCGCAGGTCCTGCTGGCAGATGCATACGGCAACCCCATCACGTCGCCAGCAGCAGGGCAGTATAACAACAGCAGGCTGGTAGTGTATGGTAAGCATGTGCTGCCAGCAGCTGACGAGTGATTTCAGGACACACAATAGCTGCGTTGCAGTCCGCACTGCTGTTGTGTTCTGAATGGCGTGTTGGCTTGTGTCCATTCTCATGCATGGCACTTGCAGATGGCATCTTTTGCCATTCAGCCAAGCTTATTGCAGTTTGATGTGTTCATTGCACCTTCTGCTGCTTGGGCTGACTTGCTCCCTTTGGGCCCTTCCTGCACTGTTAATCCCCTGCTGATGCATCATGGTAGATCTGGACAAGCAAGCTGTTGAAGAGGTGTACCCTGCGCAGTGGACACAGCTGTCACCTGGCTCTTTCACATATACTTACTTCCTGACAAGCACCACACGCAAGAGCATCTACCTGGCTATCAACACCACACAGCTAGGGCGCCTGGACATCAGCGGCATACAGCAAATTCCTCCTACCCTAGGCGTGGTGGACGCACCTTATCCATTGGCAGCAGGCCGATCCGTCAGCTTGCAGATGACTACTAGCATCACCAACTTTAGTATAGCAGGCAACAGCACTGGCTGGCGAGTGGGGCTGGTGCGGCCTGATGGCAGCAGCGCTGACCTGGGCCTGATGGCTGAATGGAGTGTGGTGGCTGGTGCCGTGTACAGGTGGAACATGACCGTGCCTGGCAGCAGCCTCACTCTGGTGAGACCTGCTACAGCCTTGTATGCTCCTGCATATCGCTCAGCATGGGGGCAGCTGCCCAGCGTGATGTTCAAGTGAACATGCATATGTTTGAGTATGTGCGCAGGCAACATGGGGCTTGACAGCTCTCACACTGAGCGAGCGGAACACAACGAGTGCAGCACTGCTGCTTATGTGCATGTGATGGGTGCGTCCTGCATCTGCTGCTGCTGCTGCGCACGCACAGCATATGGCCCTGACCTGATCCCTGCGCATTGTTCCTGCACTTGCCTGTTTGCAGGCTGGGCAGTACCAGATCGCTGTTACGCCCGCTGCTACCTTGCCGGGTGTTGTTGTGCTTGGCAGCCCTCTGTTTCTAAGCGTGCAGCCCGGCCCTGCAGATGCGGCTCATAGCACTCTGGCTTTGGCAGTGCCACCCAACCCTACGGTTTATGTTTCAGTCACTGCCCAGATCACTTTGGCGGATGCGTACGGCAATCCCATATCGGCAACAGCAGACTGGTGGAATTCAGGGCAGTACAGGGACAGCAGACTGGTAGTGGCATATGGTGAGCAGCGGCGCTAGCACCTTCAGTTGCAGTGCGCGCAGCACAACATACTGCTGCACAGCCAGGTGTACTGTGCATCGTGTAATCTGGTGCAGACTAGTTCCGCACATGCGTGTCGCAATGGTGGTGTGTTCCTAGCTGTTAGCTCTGTTATTCTCTGCCTCACGCTGCAATATACTGCCTTGCGCTTCTGCAGACATGGTTGAGGTGATCTACCCAAACCAGTGGGAACAGCCGTCCCCTGGATCTTTCAGCTACACCTACCAACTCACCAGCACTGCACCGAGGACCTTCAACCTATCAATCGGCAACACAACCGCCGCCCAGCAAATCATCCCTCGCATTGGGGCTGCGCCTATCTTTGGCATCCTGAGTCAAGCCCCGCTGTATGTAGCAGGCCAGCCGCTGAGCCTACAGCTGCAGCTGGGCAACAGCGCTGTCAGCTTTGCGGACCTGGCAGGCAACAGCACTGGCTGGCGAGTGAGGCTGGTGCGGCCTGATGGCTACACATCTGACCTGGGCCTGATGGCTGACTGGTCTGTGGTAGCTGGAACGGACTACTTATGGAACATGACGGTGGCTGGGAGCCTTCTCACACAGGTGTGTCATCTCAGAACGTGTTTACACAGCAGCAGCGCTGCTAGCTAGCTAGCTATAGTTGGCTGTAGTCAGATGTCACCTGCTGCATGCATCTCCTGTGTTTTCAAGTGCTGGGCAGCATGACAACGTCAAATGAAATGCTTCAGTCCTGCATGCCGTATATGCATTGGCTTGCTTCAGTTTGTTGTGCTGGCATCAAGAAAAGCACTTTCCTCAACAACATGCCTGCTCAACCTGTAACCCAAGTGTTTGCTGTTATTTGTCCATTCTGTAGGTGGGACAGTACCTGTTTGATGCTGCGCCCCCTTCCACAATGCCAAGCGCAGTCATCCTAGGCACCCCACAGATTGTGCATATCGTGGCGGGCCCTGCAGACCCTGCGCACAGCATGGTCAGGGTTGCGTCACCAGGCCGCCCTGCAGTGGGATCTGCTCTTGTGTTTGAGATCTCCCTTGCAGACGCCTACAGCAACACGATTACGGGCGGATCGTACAGCAACCCAGCCCTTGCATCGCTCTACAACAACACCGTTAAGCTTGTGATGAGTGGTGCGTACTGCATTGCCACTGCAGTTGCTGCATGCTTGTGACATGCGGCTTGCCTTGCTCTATTACTGCAGACGAGCAAACGTTGAAAGCATCGTGCAGAGCCACAGCAGCACTATTGTTGAAAGTATCGTGCAGAGCCACAGCATCACAACTATAATGGAACCTCAGGATGCGTGGTGCTGGCCAACATTGCTGCAGTCATTCAACAACAAAGTTTCACATGGGCACACATCTAACACCTACGCATCACTGATGTGCCGCCTTTATGCTGTGCTTTGACTGCCTGCAGCTGTCAGAAACTGCACACAAGGGCCAAACAGCTTCCGATTCTTTGGTGGCGGTTACACTACCGGCGGTGCTGCTGATAGTTTGGGCCCCAACTATGGTGCCATAACATCTGATTTTGCTGCTTGTGCACTGTGGTGCCAGAACGACACACAATGCATGAAGTGGGTGTTTGCTGCTGGCGGGGCTTGTTACCGCTTCACCAGCAACTACACTGGAACGACAGTCAATGCCAATTACACGTCCGGCTCCTGTTACGGCACTGAGAACACAGGTAAGCCAGCCAGCCCTCACACCGACTAGCGCCAACGCAACGTGCTTTTCCAACATTGGTTTCACAGTGAGGAACTTACACAGCACCCAAACACGCACTGAAGCAGGGTATCACACCATGCTTGAATTGTCAATATTATTCTTGTCACTATGGATACATGCTTAAGCCATTGCCTGGCCTTGCTGCCAGCACCTCTGTATCTCTGCAGTTTGTGTTACTGCAAGCAGCACGGCCATCACCTTCTTTCACCTGCTTGCTGTTTTGGTGACTTGCGTTTGCCCTTCTGCTGCAGCCACACCAGCTGTTGAAGAGCTCTCTCCGCAGCAGTGGATCGAAGTGGCTCCTGGCACCTTCAGGCTTTCCTACATGCTGCATAGCACCACACAGAGGAATGTCTACCTTGCTGTCAACGCAACAAACGTTAGCCAGCTGACAGTTATTCCCAGCCCAGCACCACCCACGTTCAACTTTCTGAACCTTCTTGAATTCATCATGGCTGGTCAGCCGCTGAGCCTGCAGCTCAGCAGCAGCGTCACTGCCACAGACTATGCCAGCTTAGCAGCCAGCGGCACTGGCTGGCGGGTGGGGCTGACAAGGCCTGACGGCAGCAGCGCTGACCTGGGCCTGATGGCTGACTGGGAAGTGTGGGAGGGCGCAATCTACAAGTGGAACATGACCGTGCATGGCAGCTTTTTGCCGCTGGTGCGTCATCTTTAGCGCTCTGCAGCTGCACAGGACCGTGCATTCTTGCGAATGATGCTCACAGTCGCGCATGCTGTGCCTGCTGCAGGCGCTGGTCCTTTGCTGAGGTCACGCTGCGTACTTGAGTTGCAATGTGTAAGAGCAGTGGCTGGCTGCGAGCGCATGTCTGCATTGCGCAATATGCACTGTTTTGCAGCGCACGGCAGTTTTCATGCTGTATGGCTGCCCAACAGTGGGGAGTCTTTTTGCATGCTGCTGTCATGCAGGTGGGCCAGTACACCTTCAACATTACGCCTCCAACCACCTTGCCAGGCCTTGCAGTGCTTGGCAGCCCTCTAGCTGTGGCTGTCAAAGCAGGCCTGGCTGATGTGTCCCACAGCGCTGTCAATGTTACAATACCACGCGACCCCAGGGTTGGAAATGATGTACCCATCCAGATAACCCTGGCAGATGCATATGGCAACCCTATCACTGCGCCGGAGCCAGGGCAGTACAGCAACAGCCGGCTGACAATATACGGTGCGATGCGTGCTACTGCTTGGTGTTCAACGGTAGCTGTGTTCTGTGGCCTGCACGCTGGCCTGCCCTGTGAAACTTGTACAGTGCTGAGCGCTGTGTGAACCTGCATGCATGCTGGATTGATTGAATGGGCGTGCTCATCATTGTCAATGTTGACACCGCTGCCAATGCTGATCCGCACCTGATTTGTTCTCCCCCTGCAATGTTCACGCAACTTTCTGGCTTGCTTGCTGGCCAGACATCAACACGCAAGCACTTGAGGAAATCTACCCGTTCCAAATGACAGAGCAGTCCCCTGGCTCCTTCAGCTGGACCTACCTCCTGCGCAGCAACACCAGCAAGAGCATCTACCTGGCAATTGACTCAGCAGCTGTGCAGCCCGTGAACATCAGCAACATCCAACACGTGCCACCCACATTGGACTTGCTGGATCGGCCCTCGCGTACATTTGCAGGGCAGCCGATCAGCCTGCAGCTTAACACCAGTGTGATAGGGTTCAGCGCAGCCTGGGGCGACCCCTGGCATGTTAGTTTGACCAGGCCTGATAACAGCAGTATTGACTACGGCGGCATGATTGACTGGGAGGTGTGGCAGGGCGTGGTGTTCAAGTGGAGGACAAGCATGGATGGGAGCTATTTCCAGCAGGTGCGTCAGCAAATGTTGCCAGGCTTTATGTGCATTGAACGTGTGCGGGACGCACAGGCGTTTGACAAGATGGGTGTACTCGAGACCACAGCTCTTGGAAGGGAAGAGGGGCTTGGTTTGGTCAATTGTATGCCTTGACAACAAATAAAGCAAACGATGGCATGTTGTTATACTATATGCATGCGACGAACTATCCAAGCTGCAAACATGCAAAATCAGCACTGCCACACATGCTGCTCACGGTTGCTGTTTGTTTGCCAACATGTGACAGTGCTGCCTCCTGCTTCGACCTGCTGCTCCTGCAGGCGGGCCAGTACGTGTTCAGTGTGACGCCACCCACCATTTTGCCTGGCATGGCTGTGCTTGGCAGCCCAATGCATGTATCGATCGAGGCTGGTCCTGCAGATGTAACCCGCAGCTCCTGCAATGTTGCAGTTCCACCTCAACCTGTGGTGGGCTCAGCCATCACTGCTCGCATCGTGCTGGCAGATGCGTACAGCAACCCTGTTTCAGCTGCTGCTGGAGGGCCTAACAACAACGTCAGGCTGACCATTTATGGTGGGTACGGGATGCATGGTTGTGAGCAGAGCTGCACTAAGGCAGTCAGCACAGCTGGCTGGCTGTCTGATGTGTGTTTCAGCGCTGTGATGCTGTGCAATCCAGTGTGCTGATCACGCGAAGACGGCTGCAGCACTGTAGTTGGCTGGCTTTGTGAGTGAGGTTGCATGTTCACTTACTAGCTGGCTGCGCAACAAAGCTGCTGCATGCTGTCAATCCCCAAGCTGTACCGTGTGCTGCTGCTTTCCTGCCAGACCTGGACACACAAGCTGTTGAGGAGGTGTTCCCTGCGCAGTGGAATGAGTCATCGCCTGGCTCCTACACTTACACCTACTTCCTGACAAGCACCACACGCAAGAGCATCTACCTGGCTATTGACTACACAGCAATGGGGCAGGTCATCATCAACAGCATTACCCAGCCGCCCACCGTGTTCGACACACTCAACCTGCCCTCCTTTTTGATGGCTGGCCAGCCGCTGAGCCTGCAGCTGAACAGCAGCGCTGCCAGCTTTGCCGACCTGTCAGGCAACAGCACCGGCTGGCGTGTTGGCCTGCTGCGGCCTGACGGCAGCAGCGCTGACCTGGGCCTGATGGCTGACTGGACCGCTGCTCCTGGGCCTGTGTACAAATGGAATATGAGCGTGCCTGGCAGCTACCTTACAAAGGTGGGTTGGCAGCAGCTGGCCTTGCGCAAGGCACCGCCCACTGTAGTGCTGGCTGCTATCCCTTGCCATGGCATGCTGATGCGTGCGGGCTGCAGTTGCAACGCTTTCGGCTCAGACCTGCTCTTGATAGCTGCACATCTGGCTGCTGTGGCCTTGATGCATCCTGCACGTGGTAACCTTTGACTGAGCTGTCAGGAGTGCTGCTGCTGCTGCTGCTGGATCACACGCCTGCAGGCGGGCCAGTACAGCTTCACTGTGACGCATCCAAGCACTTTGGCAGGCGCAAGCGTGCTTGGCAGCCCAATGCTTGTTTCTATCAAGGCTGGGTCGGCTGATGTGTCTCACAGCGCCCTCGATGTTGTGGTGCCAGCCGCCCCTGTGGTTGGTGGGGGTGTATCCATGCAGATACTCCTGGGGGATGCATATGGCAACCCCATCACTGCGCCAGGGCCAGGGCAGTACAATAACAGCCGGCTCACGATATACGGTGAGCACAGGATGCCCGCATCGTGTTTGCAACTTTCCGAACTGATACTGTGTAATGCGCTGGCACTCTGTTCTACTTTGCAGTTGCACTGGTTTAGCCTGCTTCTTGGCTGTTGTCCCGTAGTGGCTGTGCTTGGCATCATTATTGCTGCCACGCTGTGATCTGCTGTTGCTTGGTCTTCTCTCACCATTGTGCTGTGTGTCTACTGCGTGTCTGGCTGTGCCTGCCAGACCTTGACACGCAAGCTGTTGAGGAGGTGTACCCTGCGAAGTGGACAGAGCTCGTCCCTGGGACCTACGACAACACCTATTTCCTGACAAGCACCACTCGCAAGAGCATCTACCTACTTGTCGACACCACAGCCATGGGGCAAGTCACGATCAGCAGCATTGGTCAGGCACCCACTTTGTTCGATACTCTCAACTTACCCTCCGTTCTAATGGCTGGCCAGCCACTAAACCTGCAGCTGAACAGCAGCGCTGCCAGCTTTGCTGACCTGGCAGGCAACAGCACAGGCTGGCGAGTGCAGCTGCTGCGGCCAGATGGCAGCAGCGCTGACCTGGGCCTGATGGTTGACTGGGAAGTGTGGGAGGGCACAATCTACAAGTGGAACATGAGCGTGCCTGGCAGCTACCTCACACAGGTGGGTCAGCAGCATTTCATATGCTGCCTATGGCATATGCACTGCAGCCGTGGTAAAGCTTCATGCATTGCCTTGTGCTGGGTTTGATTCAATCGTTGTGCTGTGTGCCTGCAGGCGGGCCAGTACACCTTTAATGTGACGTCGCCCTCAACACTGCCAGGCCTTAGCGTGCTCGGCAGTCCACTGGCAATATCTGTCACAGCAGGCCCTGCAGACGCCTCCCGCTGCTCTGCCAGTGTGCTTGCGCCCGACAGCCCCGTGATTGGTTCTGGTGTAACAGCCAACATCACCCTGGCAGATGCGTTTGGCAACCCTGTCTCTATCAACCAGGCCAAAAACAGCAAGCTTGTAGTGTACGGTAAGTGTGTGTGTATGTGACAGTGTGATGAGGCTGAAGAGATGCAGCAGTGAAATATACTAGGATAGCTGCATCAGATCTGCCCTGAATGCACGTCGACACGCTTCTCCAGTGCACTATGCCTGCCAGCAGGGCTGCAGAACCTCCGTGCCCAGTGCCATAAAAAGAGGGTCCACCTGCTGCTGCTGCTGCTGTTGGTTTTGCTGCCACGCAGGCATCGACACTCAAGCGGTTGTAGAGGTCCCTCCGTCCAGCTGGTTGGAAGTGTTTGCTGGCTCCTACATTGTCAACTACACTCTAAGCAGCCAGGGAAGGACCAGCATCTATCTCCTTGTTGGCAACACAGCAGTCAACCAGCTCATTCTTGACAGTGTTGGCGTAGATGCAGTGCCTGCTAGCCCTGCTGAGCTGGAACCCAGCCCAGTGCTTGCTGAAGCCAGCCCAGTTCCTGCTGAACCCAGCCCAGTTCTTGCTGACAACGCTGCTCAGAAACCCAGCCCAAGTTCCTCTGGCAACACCGGGTCAGACAGCAGCCCAGCGCCCACTGGCAGCAATGCTGCGGCAAACAGCAGCCCAGTGCCAACTGTGCAGGAACCCAGCCCAGCGTTAACTGTGCAGGAACCCAGCCCGTTGCCACCTTTGCAGGAACCCAGCCCAGCACCACCTAGCAGCCCTGCACCCAACATGTCTGTGCCAGCCAGTAGCCCTGCGCCTGCCGCCAACACAACTGCGCAGCAGCCCAGCCCATCACCTGCCGTCAGAACATCGCCTGACAGCAGCCCAGCACCCAACACTTCTGTGCCAGCTAGTAGCCCAACACCTGCCGCCAATACCACTGCGCAACAGCCCAGCCCATCACCTGCCGCCAACACAACTGCGCAGCAGCCCAGCCCGTCACCCGCCGCCAACACAACTGCGCAGCCACCCAGTCCATCATCTGCCGCCAACACAACTGCGCAGCAGCCCAGCCCGTCACCTGCCGCCAACACAACTGCGCAGCAGCCCAGCCCGTCACCTGCCGCCAACACAACTGCACAGCAGCCCAGCCCGTCACCTGCCGCCAACACAACTGCGCAGCAGCCCAGCCCATCACCTGCCGTCAGAACATCGCCAGACAACAGCCCAGCACCCAACACGTCTGTGCCAGCCAGTAGCCCGTCACCTGCCGTCAACACAACTGCGCAGCAGCCCAGCCCATCACCTGCCGCCAATACCACTGCGCAGCAGCCCAGCCCGTCACCTGCCGCCAACACAACTGCGCAGCAGCCAAGCCCATCACCTGCCGCCAATGCCACTGTGCAGCAGCCCAGCCCATCACCTGCCATGAACAGCACTGGCCCGGGTGCCAACTTCACTGCCAACAGAACCATTCAGACTAGCTTTGGCATTGCGGATATGCCAGACATGTTACGCGCTGGATCAATAGTGTCACTGCAGCTCAACGCATCCGGTGTCAGCTTTGCTGACCTGTCAAATGCTGACACGGGCTGGGGGCTGGAAATGCAGTACCCGGATGGCAGGCAGTCGAGCCTGGGGCTGTTGCAGCCGTGGTACGTGATTGGGGATCCCCCAAATGTCACATACACATGGATGACAGGCACACCTGAGTACCTTGAACAGGTGAGGGCTACATGCTTGGTTGTCACAGAGCATGTCTGATTATGCACAGCACTGCTTGTGTCTAGACTATGAAAGTCTATTGTAAGAAGACCAAGACTGGCTGCAGCACGATACCGTTGGTCCTGACTCACGCTGCACTCGTGCTGTGTTGCTTGCTGCTTCCTTTGCAGGCCGGTATCTACAGCTTCACTTTGTTGCCGCCAGCTGGGTGTGCAGCATCTCTGGGTCAAACACTCCGGGTACAGGTGTTCCCAGGTGCAGCAGATGCCTCAAAGAGCTTCCTCTCTGTAGCTGCGCCTGCTGTGCCAGTGGTCGGATCAAGGGTAAATCTCATCATCAGCTTGATGGATGTGTTTGGCAACAGCATCACTGATCCAAGTGATGATCCAGACAGCCAGGTTTGGCTGGAACTGCGAGGTGGGTGGTTTGCTGTGTTGTGATACAGCTGTGTTTAGGGAAGTAATCGCCCTAGGCGATGCAACCAGCATCATAGCTGGGCTCTGTTGTGTAGTAAGCTCAAACTCAGTGGCGTTGCTTGCACGTTTGTGTTGGCAGCCCTAGGTGATGATTTGGTGATAGTTGGACTTGCTGACTTCTCAGAAATCTGCCTTGCTGCCCTGCTGCCTGGCCGTGCAGATCTGTCCTCTGGCATTGCAAAAGTCATCTACCCCTTTGACTGGACCCCTGCAGCTGGGTACTCACCTGGAGCATTCTTCTATAGTCTTGGTCTTGGCACATCTGTTACTCTCAGCCTGCACATAAATGGAGTAGTAGCAGGCCAGCCAGCAACCATAAAGCTTCCTGCTGCTGACGTAAGCAACAGCGCCCAGGTCAATGCAACTGCAGCTGCAAATGGTTCAAGCCAGTTCAGCTTCCTCATGCTGCCAGCTGTGCGGCAGGTGGGCCAGGCAATCACACTCCAGCTGACCAGCAATGCCACAAACTATACAGCACTGCACGCCAATAGCACTGGCTGGCGAGTGGAGATGCTGAGGCCCAACAACACCTGGGTGAATCTTGGCCTGATGCAAGATGGGGCTGTGCTGCCGGGCCTGGCAGGGCTTGTGCACCAGTGGACGCTGAACATCACAGGAGAGCAACTGACACTGGTGCGCTGGTTACGCGCAGCGCAGCGATTGTTGTTGCTCGGTTCTTTAGATAGTTTGCACACAGAACGCCAGCGGCCACGGTATGCGTCAACCTGCACTCGATTTAATCAACCTCGCACTTACCCTTGTCTTGTGCATGCGCATGTTGTGCAGGCTGGGGCATACAGGTTCCAAGTTGTCACGCCCAGCGTCATGTTGCCAGTGGTCCTTGCCGCAAACACGCTGTGGACAGAGCTGCGAGCTGGCAACGCAACTGCTGCGTCATCCTCATACACTGTAGTGCCGCCGCTGTCAGCTGTGGTTGGGTCAAACATAACAGTCAACATCATGCTCAATGACGCGTGCGGCAATGCTGCTGCAGCCAGGAACGCCACTCAGCTGGCACTATCAGGTGAGTGGCAGGTCAACATGCTGTGCACGGCACCTGGCTAGTAGTTAAGGGCGCATGAAAACATTCGTATATTTTCCTCTGAGCTGTGACTGGCAGGCAATCAGCCTGGTACTGCAGGTGGCGTCAACCTAGGAACTGGTGCATCACTGTATGTGCGGGCATGCTTGCGTGTGTGTGCTGCTGCCATTGATCATCCTATGCATCCTGCTGTGCAGGTGCCGACGGAGTCACTACGCAAGTCAATGGCTCAGACTTCATACCTGCAAATTTGCCTGCTGGTTTGTTCAGCTATTCTTTCGTGGCTAGCACACCTGGCAACCTCACCATCACCTTCACAGTGGAAGGGCAGAAGGCTGGTGCTGCAACAGTTGTGCCTGTTAGCCCGACAACCATCTTAACAACAAGCAACATCACACTGCCAGCAGACAGCAGCAACACAAGCATGCCCACCCCCAACATCACTCTACCGGCTACAGCAAACGTGACACTGTGGAGCCCTCTAGTGAACCCCCGCATGCAGTTTGTTGTCCAGCTTCCAAATGTCTCTGCAGCAGCGTACGGGCCGTCTGTGTTGACTGACCTGCTGGCAGTTGTTGCTACAAAGGGACGCCTGACCAGCCCTGTGTGGGCTGGGGCACTGCTGCTCGGCGCGTCACCGCTCAAAGCCAACATCACGGTGGGTGGCAAGCGCTTGCAGCAGCTAGCAGCAGCTGCGCGTGGCAGGTGCTGCTCATGTGTTGTGCTGCCTGCTTGTAGCCAGCCTTGCACTGCAGATGCGCTTTGGGCTGTCGTCCTACTTGACCTGTGCCTTCAAGGTGCAATGTGCGACAGCTTGTCGATGCACTTTCTTGCAAGCAATATGTACGCTCAGCAAACCACTTGCTTCTTCCAGCCATGGATGTTTTTGCTCACTGCTCTCTGAAACACGTTTTCGCTGCCCTGCCCTGCAGATGCACTTCCCTGCCGACTACAGCAGCATCGACTCGCCCTTTGAGGGCCTGTCAGCGCTGCAGTACTTTGCCTTCCTGCTCACCAAGCTGCCGCAGCTGGCATTCACCAGTGACGCCTACCCAGGCCTGAAGCCTAGCGGCGCCCAGGTGTCAAATGTGACAGTGGCACTGCCTGGCAAGGAGCCTGTTGATGGGGCAGCCTTCCTAGCACCAGCAACAGGGCCAGACAGCAGCAGCAGCAGTGGTGCTGCTGCGCCACTGCAGGTTGTGGATATAGATGTCAGCAGTATGGAAGTCGGCACTTCTGCAGCAGGCGACAGTGCGGCGGCTGCAGCAGATGTACAGCCTGCCGTGGACATGAGCAAAATAGTGGATATACAGCCACCACAGATCACCTTGCTAGGTGATGTGCTGGTGAAGGTGCTGCAGGCAGATGCCTATGAGGATGCTGGCGCTGCAGCATCAGATAATGTGGATGGCACTGCAGTGACAGTGCGCGTAAAGATGCAGCTGTGCACATGGAAGGAGTGGATGCAGGCAGCAGCAGCAACGACTAACACCAGCCTAGTCTGCAGCAGCACAGCGGTTGCAAACATCTCAACAGCGCTGCCGTTGGTGTCGGCTTCTGGAGCTGAGCAAGTATACGTACTCACCTACACAGCCAAAGACACTGCGGGAAACCAGGCTACTCCAGTCAAGCGCTACGTCACAATCACCCCTAGGTGAGCCAATGCTCACAGATCACATCAAGGGGGCTGTATGCATGTAGTGCATGCTGGCCGCAATTGTGATAGTTGTTGCTTAGCTGAGGGGCTGCATATGTTACTTGTGACAGTCCCGTTTTACTGCCACAGTCAGCCTTGCAATGCATGTTTGTCTTGTTGCCGCAGGTGTGCTGCTCCTGAGCGCTGGTGCGCAGACCTCTCCAGCTGCTCCTTCAAGGGCGTCTGCAGCAAGGCACTCGCAGCAGCGATGGGCGGTGCCGCATCCCCAGCAGCCAGCGCGGCCCGCTACGTGCCTCCTGCTGACAAGACGCCGCCGCAGCTGAAGCTGCTGGGCAACGGCACCGCAGCAGTCACGCCTGCTGGTGCCATCATACTGATGGAGAGCGTGGCCTGGCGCAGCAGCTGGGAGGATGCGGGCGCGGCAGCGACTGATGCCGTGGACGGCAACCTCACCAGCAGGGTGCAGGCCTTCGGGGCAGGTGCGCGCGCTGGCCAACCTCCTTGCAGGCCCTTTGCCACTACTATGCACCTGTGCGCAGCGCACCCCCAACTACTCCTGCCTGGTCTTCCGCCTACTGTGTCCCTATTTCTCCAGCATGCACTTGCCCTGGCATGAGATCTTACCGTAAGCTGAATAACTGAACCACCAAAATGAACTTCAAACATGCTGTGTTTGCTGCGCCTGGCTGCTCTGGTTGCTGCAGGCGCTGTCGACACCAGCCTGCCCACCCCGCCAGACAAGGCCTTCAGCTATGTAGTAGAGTACAGCGTGGCAGACTTCAGCGGCAACGCAGCGCCAACAGCACGCCGCCTCATCAAGGTGGTGTGCCCCGGCAAGGAGGCCTACTGCCTCGACCCCGACACTGCACAGGCCACATGCACAACAGACGGCGTGTGCGGCAAGCCGGCGGCCCTGAGCATGTCTGGAAGCGCATCTACAGCCGCAACTGCAGCAGCAGCGCAGCCACCTGGGCCGCCTAGCATCAGGTTGCGGGTGCCTGGCAGTGTGCAGTTTGATGCCGGCAACCTGTATGACAGATGCGCGGCTGATGCGCCGCTAGGGTCGCTGTGTGAGTGGGGTGCTGCAGCGGAGGATGCCAGGGATGGTGTGCTGGACGGCCAGGTGCTGGTGTGCGGCAGCAGGTGAGCATGCACGGGGTGTGCGGCAGCAAGTGTAGGGTGACTTGTGAAACCTAACTTTGGAAACAAGTCAGCGTCATCCTAGCCAGGTGCTGCTTTAGCCGTTCTTTTCAGAGCTTGCTGTACTTTCCATCAAGCTGGCTGTGGTGCGGTTCAGCCCCTTGAGGGCCTGCTCAGTGTGCCGTGCCCTGCTGCATGCAGACGGCAGTGCAAGTTGCCGTGCTGCTGCACTAAATGACAGGCAGCGGGTGCTGCTCTGTATAAATGTGCTGGCTGCGCAGTTTCATTAACTTCTTGTTGGCTTCGGCATTTCACGGTGTCCTGCTGCGCTGCAACTCTCGCAGGTGGCAGCCCCGCGCCGGCCAGAAAGCAGTTCCACTGCTGCTGGCATGCAAGATCGATGGCAGCGTGCCAGGGGAGTACAACGTAACCTTCAGTATCACCAACAGTGCAGGCAGAAAGGCAGCGGTGCGGCGCAAGGTCACTGTCAAGGCGGTGTGTTCTGAGGGAGAGCAGCTGTGCCATGACAGGGTGAGCAGGAATAGCTATGACAGCTCTAGGCAACAACAGCACACTGCTGAGAACGTGTTTTGTACTGCTTTTGAATCAACATCCGTGCTCGCGCAGTCTTTCTAATAACAACCGTCCAGCTGAAGGTGCATTGAACATGTGCGTGCTTGTGGGGTGCGCGTGCGTGCTAGCGCTGGATCCAGGATCCAGTAAGCACCTGGAGTTTGTGCTTGTTAAGTTGTATGCTTAAACACAGCGTTTCCTAACGGGGGCTTTGCCGCAATGCCTGCACCTGCGCCAGGTGACTTGCTCTCAAAGCGGCGCCTGTGCCATGACTGGCGGCTCATCCAGCAGCAGCAGCAGCAGCAGCCTGCCGGCTGCTGTGCCGAATGCAGCACCAGTTATCAGCCTCATCACTGCAAAGGGCTTTGAGGCCATTGTTGATGTCAAGCGCATGAGCCAGTACCAGGCTTGTGCAGAAGGAGTCGCCCCCAGCGCTGACAGCCCCTGTGAGCCGGGGGCTACTGCAGCCGACCCAGAAGGCAGCAGCAGCAGCAGCAGCAGCAGCAGCAGCGGGGCCACCAGCAGCCTCGACCTGACTGCTGCTGTGGTGGTGTGCCCCCCGGCAGCCTGCCTGAGCAGCGGCTGCTCGCCGGCAGTGCTGCGGAGGCACTACTTTGCTGCAAAGGGGCTGGCAGGCTGCGGCATCAACACCGCTGCTGCTGTGGGGACGCGCTTCACAGTGGACTTCTGGGTCTGGTGAGTGCAAGAGTGGATCAAGCGCACTTTACTGCACCCCTATTGCCGCAGGTGAACGTGCAGCATTTGTAACTGTGCTGCCTGATGTATGTGGTTGCAGGGACTCTGGCTCGCCGATACTGAATGCAACAGTGTCCAGGACCGTGGTGGTGTCGGACCCCTGCCCATCCCGCAACACACCATACTTCTGCACAGACAGCAACAAGAAGAGCTTCTGCTCAGGTGGGTGTCCTAGTCTCTGAGGTTTGCAGCAGGGTGCTACCTAGGCACAGCTTCACCCTAGTAACAATAAATCATTGCGCTGTCGAGCTGCAGTGCCCCTGAAAGTAGCCTTCCCTGCACTGCTTTGCGCTGTCTTGGCTGATTTCAACTGTATGCTGCAATGTGTGCTACTACACACAGGCAGCCCCTGCGACCAGGCAGCTAAGATGCTGCCACCCCCCAAGCCAGCACCACAAGTGCAGCTGCTGCCAGCTGCTGGCCCTATCTACATTGAGTATGGCACCCCTACACACGTCAGCTTGGCTCCCTGCCTGACTGGCAATGCTAGCAGCAGCTGTGGCGCTGTGGCATGGGATGTGGCCCCCAGCAGGCGCACAGATCTGACCCCTTACCTTGCAGTGGCTTCTGCACCCAGCTGCAGCAGCGACAGCTCTGGGCCACAGGTGCGCTGTGGCGCGGCAGCTGCTTGTATCTGTGGCTGTGTACTCTGCGTGCATACTGTTTTCTGTGTTCACATCTAGCAGCTGTCTGCAACATAGTCTGGTGTTCTGCCACAGATGCTGGATTTAACATTCCTCCGTGCATTGTGTTTGCAATTTTGTATCAAGGGTCGCAAGCTTGGGCTGTGTCTGACTGTTCCTGCAGGTATGCCTCTCATGTGGGCTGAAGTCTTTGGCGCAAGCTGGCCCAGTCACTTGCCTGCCTGGCACCTACACCCTCACCTACTCTGCCACCAACGATGATGGCGTAACAGCCACAGCCACCCGAGCCGTCACCATCTACTCGGCTGGGCAGCTTTCAATGCAGCTGCCGCTCTACCAGAACCTGGACAACGAGACAGCAGCAGGCCTGACTGTGCAAGCGCTGAGCAATGCTTCCAGTGCGGAAGCAGCTGCAGCAGCAAACAGTATTGCAAGCCAACTCAGCTCTGGAAGCTCTGCTGGGCTGGATGTGCAGCCACACGACATCTCAATCCTGCAGGCACAGCTGGTAGAGCTAGGCCCGAGCAACTTCAGCATACATGTCAGTGCAGTGATTAGTATCTACTACCCTGCCTCTGTGCACCGTGGTGACATCATTGATTCCAAGGTTCAGACAGCAGCAGGCAGTGGCAGTCGCCGCGCTCTGCTCAGCACTCCAAGCAGCTTCCCTGCAACTGCTGGTGCAGCTCTGCTCTGGGCGGCTACATCAGAAGCCAGCAGCACAGCGCTGGAAACGCATCAGGGTGGACCACCACAGGTCGCTGTTGATGCTAACATCCAAGCAATGCTCAGCAGCTTGCGGCAGCTGGCAGCAGCAGTGACAGCCGAAGCACGGTCTGTACAGCACTCCGCATCATCCAGGACAAGCACTACGGCCTGCAGCAACAGCAACACAGAAGGCTGCAGTGCTTCCAGGCACACCAGTAAAGGCAGGCGGCTCCTGCAGGCCACTGACACTGGCATTGCTGCTCAGCTCACCAGCATGACTTCTGCTGCCAGCAGCAGCCTGGCGCCAGTCAGTCTGACAGGGCAGCAGACGAGTGCAGCCGTGGACCCTGTTGTGGTGAGCACATATCTGCTTGCCGTCTGCTGTGTGGAAGCATTGGCGGCACAGTGGAGACTGGCTGAGTTTGCTTGGCTGCTGCTTGTGCCGCTGTGCAGCCGTGTGCGGATCAGTGGACGTAGAGCAGTTTTCAGCTTGGCATGCAATGTACAAACCACAGACACTCTTGTTATGTGTGTGTTGCTGCGATGTGTTTGCCTGCAATGTAGCAGCTTGCAGGGCTACCTGGCATTCCTGGCCAGCCAATGTGAACACTATACATTTGTACAATTACACACTCCTTGCCTTCTTGTCTGGTACTGCAACATGTCTGCTGCAGGGCTACCTTGCATCACTTGCCAGCACTGTAGACAGCCTCCAGCAGGGCGTTGCTGACATTGTGCACATACACGCTTGCGTAATCTAGTCTTTCTGTGTCATGCTGCGTGCTTGCCGCAGGGCTACCTGTCGTCTCTGGCTAGCACTGTGGACAGCCTCCAGCAGGGCGTTGCCGATATGGCTGCTGCCAGCAGCAGCATGTCAGACAGGCTGGGCCAAGCTTTCGGCGAGGCAGACCAGCGCAAGCAGGACGCAGCAACTACCAAGGTGTCTGATGCATACAAGGTAGGGGTTTAGTACGTCTGGGCAACGGGCGCTGTCTTGTTGTTTTTCTCTGCAAGAAGCATTAGAACTGCTGGGGGTGAGAGTGCGTGCTGTGGATAGCTATCCACTGCTGCTATAGCACAGGTGTGTGAGCATGTGCTGATGTCCTTAGAGGATTGGTGTGGTGCTAGCAGCAGCATGTCAGACAGGCTGGGCCAAGCCTTTGGCCAGGCAGACCAGCGCAAGCACGATGCAGCAACTGCCAAGGTGTCTGATGCATACAAGTTGGGGCTTTAGCACGTCTGGGCAAGGGGCGCTGTCATGTTGTTTTGCTCTGCGAGAAGGATTGGAACTGCTGGGGGTGAGAGTGCGTGCTGTGGATAGCTATCTACTGCTGCTATAGCACAGGTGTGTGCTGATGTCCTTAGAGGATTGGTGTGGCGCCAGCAGCAGCATGTCAGACAGGCTGGGCCAACATGATGATGATGAGAAAGGCTGGGCCAAGCTTTTGGCGAGGCAGACCAGCGCAAGCAGGACGCAGCAACTACCAAGGTGTCTGATGCATACAAGGTGGGGCTTTAGTACTTCTGGGCGACGGGCACTGTCTTGTTGTTTTGCTCAGCACGAAGCATTGGAACTGCTGGGGATGATAGTGCATGCTGTGGATCGCTATCCACTACTGCTATAGCACAGGTGTGTGAGCATGTGCTGATGCCTTTAAAGGATTGGTGTGGCGCCAGCAGCAGCATGCCAGGCAGGCTGCCAAGGTGTCCAATGCATACAAGGTGGGGGGCTTCATACTTACCCACCTGCTATTGCACAACATTGTGAGGTGACGTGTTGTTGGATCTTTGGCCATACGTGCTGAAACAGCACGCACCTGATGCAACACTGTCATGCAGCCCTTGAGCACTTTGACTGTGTCATGAGCATATGGCGTGGTGTGCTGGCATCTCTCTTGTCTGCAGGGCTTGCTGGCAGACTGGCAGTCACTGTCGCAGCAGGTCGGCAGCCTGTCTGACCAGGCTGCCCGGCGCTTTGACGAGCAGCTGCAGGCCTCACAGGACATGGCAGCGCTGGTTGCAGCTACTATGGCCACCATCTCAGACGCAACAACAGCAGCACAGCGCCTGCAGGAGAAGTATGTGCAGCAGACGCTGCTGATGCAGGCGGGCGGAGATGAGGCCGTGTGGGTTTGCAACAGGACGTCCAAGCTGGCGGCTCAGTTCAGCATCAGGCGGTGCGGTGCTGCGGCTGCTTCTATGCATGCTGCTGCTGCTGCTGCTGCTGCTGCTGCTGCTGCTGCTTGTGAAACGCATGCTGATCAGATGCATAGCAGATGCACACAGCTACAAACTGCACCTTGCTGCTAGTGGGTGCATGACATGCAACAAGCTGTGACTGTAAGTCGATGTCATGGCCACTGAAGCACGCTGCAATCCTTCTGCCGCAATGGTTGCTGTGTCTGCAGCTTGCTGGTCAATGGCAGCACACCAGCCGACGCCAGCAGCGCTTCCAACAGCTCATCAGCTAGTCAGCGCCGCAGCCTGCTAGCTAGCAAGGCAGGACGTGCCAGCAGTGTCAGCAGGTCAAGCGACAAGGCAGCTGCAGCGCAGCTGGCTACTTGGGAAGGCTACTGGCTGCCCACCCACAGTAGGCTTGATGCTGATGATTTGGCATTACCTGGTGCCGAGCTGCCTCGGAGGTTCATTGGGGCTGCCCCGGGCAAAAACAGGCTGGTCGGTGGACTGCTGCTGCACACCACGCGCAAGCAGTTCAAGGGTGACTGTAAAGGTGCGTGTGAGCATTATACAGGCATCAGTCTTTGTCAAGCGGTTGTGCAAGATGAATGTGAGTGCATGATGTTGATGTATGATGCTGAGGTGCGGGGCGCGTGGCCGGCTCAGTCCTCCTGTTGTGACAGCTGACGCTTTGCAGTATCCATTACCTGTGACTCCGCATGCAGCCTGGCTTGCAGGAATCTGGTTTGCGTCTTGGATTAGAATGCCTCTGCCAGCCGTCAAGTGCTGAATGGCTGCATCGTGCTGCATAACTAATCATGCTGATATAGCAGTAAAACACATAACATGTGCTACCATTTCTTCCGCCCTGCAGGCGGCGGCTTTGGCTCCAAGTTGGACTTTGCCTGCCAGACGTTTGCCATCCCGCTGGCCAAGAACGCCAGCGCGCTGTCACGCCTGCTGGCCAGCCTTTATGCATCAAGCTCCGACAGCCTGCTGCCGTACGGCGTGGACCCGGGCTTCCTGCGCAGCAGCAGCCTGTACCAGCCGCAGCTGCAGGGACGGGCGGGCTGGTTCTACAACACCAGCGACACCCGCGAGGTGCCGCCCGCAACGGAGATGCCTCACGGCTTCTTCCACAGGAGCCTGCAGGTGGGGTGGGGTGCCAGGTGCTGTGCTGCTGCCTGGATTGAGTAAGCAGGTGCATCGGCTCCACAGGAACCTGCAGGTGGGGTGGGCTGTCAGGTGCTGTGCTGCTGCCTGGATCGAGTAGGCGGGTGCAGCGGCTCCACAGGAGCCTGCAGGTGGGGGCTGCGCTGCGCTGCTGCCTGGATCATGCCATGCGGGGGCTGCGCACTGGTGTGACGAGGCTGTTTGCGCTGCGCTGATTCCAGCCATGCAGCAAGACGTAATCCACACTGTGCTGCTAGCAACTCCACGCTAACTGCTGCTGCTGCTGCAGGGCTACGCGCCGGGCTTCCCTGTGCTGCTGCCGCTGCAGCTGTCGCAGGCGCGCTCCGCTGCTGCGCTGCAGTACCTGGCTGACGGCAACTACCTGGACAAGCAGTCGGGTGGGCTGAGCGCGTCGCTGCTGGCGTACAACGCAGACCTGTGCATCCTGGGCCTGGCGCGGCTGGACTTCAGCTGGAGGGACGACGGCTCCATACAGGGTGAGGCTGCGCGCTGTTTTAGCATCTGTTGGCCTTCTGTTCTGTTACCTTGTGTTGTGCCACGCCTGCGATTGGTGCTGTTGTCCTGCAAATTGTGATTTGCAGCTGCCTGTGCATGTCAAATGCAGGTCTGGGACCTGTAGGCAGGCGTCACTGCAGTGCTTGACTGCTTGACTAATATTCAGCACTGTGTTTGCACTGTGCAGGTTTACAGCCGGAAGAAACCAGAGTGCAGTGCCTTCTCATGCTCAACCACTACTCAGCATTGTGTCGGCACTGCTGCCGCTGCACGCGTGCTGGCCGAGCAGGGCCTGCCTGCATGGGGCATGTGATAGGCGTCACGTCACTGCTTGCGCATGTTGGCCGTTGTTGAGCACGGTGTCTGCACTGTTGCCGCTGCAGGCGTGCTCGCCAAGCAGGGCCTGCCTGCATGGGACATGTAGGTAGGCGTTGCGTCATTGCTTGCGCATGCTGGCTGTTGTTGAGCATTGTGTCCGCACTGTTGCTGCTGCAGGCGTGCTGGGCGTGCAGGGCCTGCCTGCGCTGGCCTCGCCTGGTGAGGGCGGCACGTGGCTGCTGGCTGGCTGGCTGCTGCCGCTGTGGCTGCTCACGCTGTGGTTCACCGGCTACACATACAACTGCGTGGCTCAGCTGCTGGTCAAACAAGAAGGGAAACGCACAGTGAAGATGGTGAGCAATTTTATTTTCCTCCTCGGTTGACCGTAGTCAGTCGTGCCTTGCGGGTTGCTTTGCGAGGCGCAGCTGCTGATGAAGCAGCAGAAGCGCACTTGGCAGGCGGTGAGATGTGCACAGTGCTGCAGGCCTCAATATGATGTTGTGCTGCCTTTCTATGAGTCCTTGCTGGAGCTAGTCATTGCAAGCCTCATGCTCAAAGACAACCTCCACCCCTGCGAC